>CAUYRH010052029.1:0-76618 GCA_963574655.1 Perodicticus potto | reverse complement strand
TGTGGTGTACATATACCACCATTTATTAATCCATTCATGGGTCGATGGGCTCTTGGGCTTCTTCCATGACTTAGCAATTATGAATTGGGCTGCACTAAACATTCTGGTACAGATGTCTTGTTATAATGTGATTTTTGGTCTTCTGGGTATATACCTAGTATATAGTATTCCTATAAAGGAATTATAGGATCGAATGGCAGGTCTATTTTTAGATCTCTAAGTACTCTCCAAACATCCTTCCAAAAGGAACGTATTAGTGTGCATTCCCACCAGCAGTGTAGAAGCATTCCCTTTTCTCCACATCCACACCAACATCTCTGGTTTGGGGATTTTGTCATTTGGGCTAATCTTACTGGAGTTAGGTGATATCTCAGAGTAGTTTTGATTTGCATTTCTCTGATGAATAAGGATGGTGAGCATTTTTTCATGTGTCTGTAGGCCATGTGCCTCTCTTCTTTAGAAAAGTTTCTCTGCAAATCCTTTGCCCACACTGAGATGGGATCACTTGTTCTTTTCTTGCTAATATGTTTCAGTTCTCTGTGGATTCTAGTTATTAAACCTTTGTCAGAGGCATAACATGCAAATATTTTCTCCCATTCTGAGGGTTGTCTGCTTGCTATACTTACTATGTTGTTGGTTGTACAGAAGCTTTTTAGTTTGATCAGGTCCCAGTAGTGTATTTTTGATACTGCTTCAATTACCTGGGGAGTCCTCCTCATAAAATATTCGCCCAAGCCCATTCCTTCAAGAGTTTCCCTGCACTTTCTTCTAATATTTTGATAGTTTCATGTCTTAAGTTTAAATTTTTAATCCAATGAGAGTCTACGTTAGTTAATGGTGAGAGGAGTTGGTCCAGTTTTAGTCTTTTACAGGTTTCCAGCCAGTTCATCCAGCACCATTTGTTAAATAGGGAGTCTTTTCCCCACTGAATGTCTTTAATAGGCTTGTCAAAGATCAAGTAATGGTAAGTAGCTGGATTCATCTCTTGGTTCTCTATTCTGTTCCAAACATCTACCTCTCTGTTTTTGTGCCAGTACCATGCTGTTTTTATCACTATTGATTTATAGCACAGTCTCAGGTCTGGTAGCATGATTCCTCTTGCTTATTTACAGTAAATTCTAACATGCTATTCATGTAATCTTTAGAAACAGAAACTTGCTCAGGCCAGGAAGCTGTGTTTTCTTGAGTGCAATGAAGAAACCCTGGATCATTAAGGACATTTAGTTAGCCTTAGTGCTGACCTCTACTGCTGTGTCAAACTGTAGATGATCTTCAGCCATTCATGAATGGGAAGGCTCAGATCCAGGCTGTGTATGGTAGCCCAGTCATTAAGGGTGGCCAGGCATATGTCTAATTGTCAGTTTAACTCACTACTTGTGTGCTAACTTCATCAAGATTTTCCTTTGACATTTATAAACTGCAAATTGCATGCAGAGCGTAAACATAATTTTTTTTCTGTTTGACATGAAAATGTATATCGAGCTCAGTTTTCAAAGCACATTTCTCCCTACCTTTTTTTTGTCACTTCCTCAAATATTAGGAGAATCAATGCCATCAAACAGAACCAACAGCAGGGCTGCCTGAAAAAAGAATCTCATTCCATGGCATCTCCATCTGGAAACCCAGGGAAAGCACAGGTAATCTCATAGAAAATTTCAATCATTAGAGTTGGGTTGGACACTGGAAATCATCTAGTCCCTTACACTCAATTGGTAGATGAGGAAACTGAGGTTCTTGTTCTGAGGTCTACGGTGCATATATTAATATACTAGCATTTAGATTTTTCTCGGAAGTAGCCCAACACTTTCTTCCATGATAGAATTTCTCTTTTATTCTTAATTATAAAGCAGAATACTTCTAATATGGGTCAGCTGTTTTAGAAAACACTTAAAAAACATAAATGCCATAAAAACGTGTTATTAAAAAACTTATCTATAAGAAGAGATGCTCTGAATTCAAAATGCAAATCTTTCAATTGTTAAAACCTTTTGTTTGATTGCAAATTTGTAGAAAAAGTCCAACAGTCTCTGGAGGTTTTTTTCTCCCCTTGCACAGTCCCATTGGAAAACCACAACCTGTTTAGGAACTCATCATAATGGTTAGCAAAGACAATTGAGCAAATCTGTCATTAATTGTTGAAGCATGTTGCTGAACGCAGAGTGAGTGGCCCCTTCTTTATCTTGTTTTGCCCTCATAACAACCTTACAAGGCATAAGGAAATTTGTTAGTTTCCTCCATCATGGAGATGAGAAAGTATTGTCTTCATAATTAAGTGATCTGTCCAAAGTCACAGAGCTAGTACATAGTAGAGCTGAGTTAGTGATGCATATATGGTCTGTCTTGGTTGAGTGCTCCTTTCCACTCTACCAAATCACCACCACCATTGTTATAATCATCATCACTATCAGCAACAGCACCACTGGTCTTTTTCTAACTATTATAACTTTCCCAAGACTGGCAGATTTCAATACATACCACATCTCTCTCACCTTACCATGATCTCAGTGTACTGCTTTTATGTTCTTAAAACTTGCTTCTTGGTTGCCTAGCAAATTTAGCTATGAAAATCCAGGAAAAACAACAACACCTAACTATATTTTCGGGAATCCCCACACTGCTCAATGGTAACTGTAAGGTTGAAGTTTCAGTGCGTCTACAAATCATACTTCCTAGAAGATCTGAAGAAATAGCTTTATTTTTTGTCTCAAGTATAGCACTGAAAATTTTGAAGGCAACATTAACAACTCAAAGTTACTGGCTTATGTCACTGTAGACAGTCTTACCTCTCTCCCATCCCTCACTCTTTGGTTGTGTACCTCACAGTGCCCTCTGCACGTCCATGTAGTTTCCTACCCCGGGGAGGAAGGCTCAATGACTGGTCTCAGGCCACAAAGTTAGAAAAGTGTCAAGTGGGGTTTCTCACCCAAGACCCAGTGCAACTGCGGTTTCAGAGCTCATGCAATTGTAAATAAACAGTATAAGACGTGTGGCAATATTTGATTGAAAACTTTCAAACATCGAACCTAATTGCAGCTATTAGTCATTCTAGCTGGGTTGTGCTGGGAAATATTAAAAATAGTCCCAAACTTTCTCTTTCAGTGCTGTCCTTCTCTTTAGTGTATGGTGTGTGCATGGCGCACTGCATCTGTTTAGTCATTGCCGTAGCAAAAGAATCTTTTAATGAAGTGATTGCATCATGACAGAATGCATACTTACATTTTGTTCTTATTTATCAAAGTTTCAAAGCACATGACTACTGAGTAATTCTTAGACTAATTTTATAAAGATAGCGTTCATACCTTGTGGCATACACTCTCAGAAGTGACCTTCTCTTCCAGTTTTCTGCTGGATGCAAAATCATGGTTTTACAGACTATTCATGGTCATATGTGACTATGATGCTTCCAGTGATTTCTAATCCTGATTTTTCTATCTGGGTGACCTTGGGAAAGTCACTTTCATTTGGGGACCTCACTTCCTTCTCACATCAGAAATACAGTGCTTTGTGAACTTCCTCTCTTCTACATACCTCTTGAGGGAATCAACCTGGACTCCAGTTTTCTTTCAATGGTTTCTTCTGTCTGTTACCCTTGGACCTCTGATGATATTGTTGCTTTTCCTCAAGCTTCCACCTTCTGCTGATGGTTCTCTCTACCCAGGGCCCAGGTGTCCCCCCACCAGATTAGGATTTCCTGCTGGTTGGCTATTTGTGTTGAGTCCTCATAGGACCACAAAAACTTAGATGTCTGTGCCGAAACAAGATGGCAGTGGTGTTTCCTCTCAACGCTGCTAAGGAACGTGCACGGGGGGTGTTCTTGGACTCTCTCAGAAGGTTACTGAATTTAGAGGTAAAACTCACATTTGGTTTCATACACAGCGACTTCCTCCCAAGTCACCAGCATGGCTGAGTTGCAAAAGGTTTGGTTAGTGACTACCTCTCCTTGAAGCTGTTGATGATGTTGATGGTGTTGACCACGGCTTCATTATTTGACTCCTTTCCCCTCTAGGATGAGTTTCTCAGCATCCTCTTTTCTTACTCCTATGTTCAAATAAGAGTTTTCTTGGACCCTCTCTCATGCCATTTTCCAAATGTGCTTGAACTCCTCCAAGTGAAATTACTTAGTCATTGTCTTAGAAAAAGCCACAATGAAATAGTCCATGTGAATGGCTCCATGAGAGCCATAAAGCATATAACTTGTGCAATGTGTGACAAAGCCCTAGTTAAGCCTAACCCACTAGTTTACTAACAATGCTCAGACACATCTGAACTTCCCACTAGGGCAGTAAAAGCAGTGGACATGCCCTACACATACAAATATAAACCATTGTAACTGTTATAAATATTAATCTGTAACAATATGAAATAGGCCTTATTCAGGATAGACTCTTATCCCCTGGTTGATGGAGAAAGTCTTGGTCGTATATGACTTAACTGGGTTGTTCTGTCACTTTGTCCTTCACATGGTAGGTAGATAAGAAGACATTTCAGTGCCCCTTAGCAATCTTGTCGTCTATAAATATAAAAGAGTGTGTGGCTCCATGTAGTTAATCCAAGGGTATGAACCTGAAAAGGTCATCTCTACAAAAATAACGCTGCAGTTCTATTTTCAATTTTCTCAGGTTGAGAAAGTGACAAAAATTAGAAGAGAAAAAAAGAATAGAAAGCTTTGTAAAATATTTTTTCATCTTTAATGTAGGTAACATGTACACATACATAATAATTAACTCTAGAGTCTCTCTCTAAAGAACTAAAGAGTTATTGCTGCTTGAAAAAAATAACACAAAGGCAAATGGGAAAACTTTTAAATGAAATTCTAACATTTTCGAACAAGTGCTGCCTGGGAGATCACGCAGAGCATCCAGAGCCTAAATTGAATGTATGTTGGCAAGAGCGTCTTCACATCTCTCTAAATAACCAGCTAATACACTCAGTATTTTACACCTCATTGAGGCCTGGCACTTATTTGCAAAATGTTCCAGTCAATTGTCAACTAAAAAGAATGCAGAATTTCAATCTTTTGTGGGGTGGGGGGAGGCAAAGTTTTCTTTTTCCCCAAAGAATGTAGCGTTGCGAAGATGGAATTCTCTAGGTGCTGCCAAGACTGCTGTCAGGTGTAATCTAGCCCGTCAACATTTTTAGAAGAAAGGCAGAATCAATACAGAACCGAAAGATAAATGAGATATGAAAGCACCCATCTTTAAGCTTCTATAATTAGGCATCTTGTCTTCTCTATTGAATAAAGATTTGGAGAAAGTCAAATACAGATCATGTAAGACGATTGAGTCTCTTTGCTGTTCTTTTACCGGGCCTCTATTTATCTATCTGACTGGAACAAAAGTCTATAACTCATTCAGTCTTTCATTTAATCATTTCTTTATTTCAGAGCAAAGTAAGCCATAACAAAAAGTATTGGCACATAGCTAGGCAGTCAAGGAATCTATAATCTAGAGCAGCAATTCGCAACCTGTGGATTGTGACCCCTTTTTAACAATGAAAATACATCGTGGTATTAGGAAGGTTGAGAACCACTGGTCTAGAGAGAGGGGAAGATTATGTACTGAAACTGTGAAAATACAGGACAGAAAAAGAGAAACATCATGAAAAAGAGTAGCGGTCTCTAATCATTGAAAAGAAGGATACATAGGTGGAGATGGGTGTCTTTCATTTTTTGAACCCACTTAGGTTACAAACATCATGCTTAGTCTTTTAAACAATCCTTTAACAATCCTATATGGCAGGTGTTATCCCATTTTACGGATGAAGATGTTGAAGCATGGAGGCTATTACATTGGATTAGGGTTACATAAGAATGATACAGTTGGTATTAGAACACTCAGGTGACCCTGAGTCCCATTTCTGGTAGGAGGGAATTATAGAACTTTTTGTAGAGATGGAGCATTTAATCAGATCCTTGAAGATTAGTGTGAGATGTGGGAAAAGTTCAATTTATGAAGAAGAGATAGTGTGGGCCTTGAGGTTAAAGTTTGATGGGGACAGAAGAAGATGATCACCATCTTCTGAGTTAGGACTGATAGCCGGTCTGTAAATTGAAAACTTAGAAGTGGCGGGAATCATTATGAAACAACACATATAGATCTTGTATTTTAACATGAAATGTGTAAGCATACACTTATTTGCAATCTTATGTTGAAGAAGCAAATTGTGTTTTTGAAGTATGATTCTGCTGATTGGAGTCACTACCTATAATTTGCCATTTTATACTGCTTTTGTATAAACTATTTTGGTTTATTTAAAGTGGAACAAAACTGGGCAATGAGAACAATCTGAGTGTAGTATCTTTCTGGATTTTTATGATTTCTTTTCTCATTCTATTATAGCCATCCTGTTCATTCCTGATTTGACATCATTTTTCATTGGCTTTTTTAAAAAGTCAAGCATATAACTTAGTTTTATAGAAAGTTTTCTTTCCATGCTCATGTTTTCATCACTTTTCATATTTAATTAAATCACTTAATTGCAAGAACAGAACAAGTAAGATTGGCATAAAAAGGTTTGGGCAAGCATGCAATTAATTGGTGGGAGAAGGGCATGGATGCGGTGTAAAACTTGCTGGCTGGGAGTGTTTCATCAGCCCTGTGTTCCCAGAGGCCAAGTTTTACAGAAGGAATGGAAAACATTGACCTGATGAGTCAATTGTATAGAAAGATGTTATGGGAATTGCTACTGCGATGGAAAATAGGAGACAGGTATATTTGGTAATAGGATTTGTAAGGTGTTGAGGGCCACGCTGGGTAGTTTATCATCACTGATCACTGTCACCATCTCCATGATGTTGGGATCACTGTGCTCGGAGCTGGGGATAAGAACGATCAGTCTAGACTGCCTGGAGAAGGTTGGTGGAGGAAATGGTGAAAATAAATGAGGTAGTGGCAAGTGTGAAAGGAGAAGAAGAGATGGATGTGAGAGATTATTTGGGATGCAGGGTAAGTGGGAGAGTGTGTCGGATGTGGGTGTAGTATTCAATGTACCTTTTTTTTTTTGAGACAGAGTCCCACTATGTCACCCTTGGTAGAGTGCTGTGATGTCATAGCTTACAGCAACCTCAAACTCTTGGGCTTAAGCAATTCTCTTGCCTCAGCCACAATGCCTGGCTACTTTTTGTTACAGTTGTCATTGTTGTTTTAGCTGGCCTGGCCTGGGTTCGAACCCGCCAACTTTGGTGTATGTGGCTGGTGCTGGAACCACTGTGCTACGGGCACCGAGCCTCAATGTACCTTTTTAATAAAAGTAAATAAGAAGGAATTAGCCACCTAGACATTACATGAAACTCCAGGGACTTACAAGTACTCTGAATTCTTTGCCATTTAGCTTGTTTTAGTTTGCAAACTGCCCAGGTGGTTGCAGTGGTATCGACTGTGGCAGCCCCTGGAGAGGTGGTATCCATCTCTGTGTATACGACCTTTCCTACCTCTGGCACTATTGTGTATTATTTCCTACTTGTTTCAGGTACTCACTCTATTGCACTGGTCCCAAAACATACTCTTGGGTTTTATGGACTTTTTGTTTGTTTGCTTTTGCATTTTAGCATCTCTGAAATCAGGATGCATCTTATGCTGTTAATGCACCTTGATATGCATGATGCCATGTCAAAATTTAGTCCCCTGTATATCCACCTTAGTGGTCCACAAAATAACAGTGTTTTATAAACAGCTGAAGCTTTCCTCCTCAGTCACATCACAAGTGCTAGGGGCAGTTCTGGGCCTTCTTTTCTTCCGAGGCCTTTTGATGCCTTACATAGCGCTGGGCACTTTTAGTAAATACTTGACTTATTATTAACTCAAGTTACACGCATGGTAAATTTTGTAAGTCACTCACAACGGAATCCTTCTGGAAAAAGTAGTCATATGTTGCTGTTTATGCTGCTGCCGTTTCTTCACCAGCCTCTCTTGTACTGCTTGCTATGCCTCAAACCTTCCTGAGACAAGCTCAAAAAGAGAAACTTGATGGGAATGAGCTTCTCAGATTCGTAAATACAGCATCATACAATGACTTCTGTATTATAATATTCTGAGCTTCAAGGACACCTTCAAAATCTCCTAAGGAGACTCTAAGAAATGTACTCAGAAATCAAATTAAAGCAAAATCGACTTAACTCAGCTTAATATTTTTAAAAGGAGTATCTATTGTTGATTAGCGCTCATAATAATAGGAATTTCTGAAAGGGACTATTTAATTTTCCTTTTTTCTGTTTTATTTGTGAAAATATTAATGTTAGGCATGAAAGAATGAAGAGAAAAAAAGAAACGTTCCAGTAATAAAACCATCATGATTCAACAAGACAAAAATTAAGTTGACTATTTCCAAAAGGCATCGTAGCTCAAAGGGCTTGAGAGAAGGATCCGGAATGGTTGAGCATAAATACAGTAGAAGGAACAGTTGCCTTTAAGCAAAGCAAACTGGCAAGTTAGGCAGTACTCTAGGGAATACGATTGAAATAAGCATGGATTGGCTTGGCGCCTGTGGCTCAACGGGCTAAGGCGCCAGCCACGTACACCTGAGCTGGCAGGTTCGAATCCAGCCTGGTCCCGCCAAACAACAATGACGGCTGCAACCAAAAAAATGGCCGGTGTTGTGGCAGGAGAGGTGGGAGACTCGCTTAAGCCCAGGAGTTGGAGGTTGCTGTGAGCTGTGATGCCACGGCACTCTATCCAGGGTGACAGCTTGAGGCTCTGTCTCAAAAAAAAGAAATAAGTATGGATTCTCTATCAATGGCTTCAATTTTCCAATCAAAATATAGAAATAAAAATTCTTAGAAAAATTAATTGGTGATAGTTATGTTGAAATAAATTGTTAATGAATATACGTGGACCAAGTTTTAAGTGAAATATATTCATTTTCTATTAGATGGAAGGTGCAAAATAAGAATTTAGCATAATGTTTCCAGGTGGTAGTGAGGATTTTGGAGTCTGAGAACCAGAAGAAAAACATTACTATGGGTGTGGTTTGGATCTTCCTCTCTTATACTGCAGAACATAAATCGTACTGGAAAACAAACCAAACCACATTTAAAACATGCAACTGTCCTGAAAAAAGTCTATCTTGTGGGAGGTGTGAATATACTTTTCTTCATGGGTACAGCCCATGCTGGCCTTGTTAAAAAACGATAACAAAAAGCCATAAAGATAAAATATTTCATGAAAAAGCATTCAGTGGGGCCATAGTGTGGCATTGAGTTAATACTTACCAAAAAATAAAAATAAAAAAAAAAAGGAGAGGGATGCTTTTTCTTATTTATCTTGACAACTTGATTTTGAATTGATTTTCCTAGCCTAGCATTGTTAAAGATTGAATAATGCTAAAAAAGCAAAACAATGCCAATTTTTGTTTGTTGCTACAAAGAAATGGTTTATTGGCAGATAACTACTACCAAAGTTTTATTTCCAACATTTACTGCAAGTTTCCTAATTTTGGTTGCAGTTTGGAATTAGGTGGATATCTTTAAAAAAATATATTTTCTTTTGGCTCCTACTTGCAGACATTTTGATTTAATTGGTACGGGGCATAATCTTGAACATCAGGTTTTTAAAAGCTGTTTGGGTTATTCTAATGCAGTGGTTCTCAACCTTCCTAATGCCTCCTACTGCCGCAACCCTTTAATACAGTTCCTTATGTTGTGGTGACCCCCAACCATAAAATTATTTTCATGGCTACGTCATAGCTGTACTTTTGCTACTGTTATGAATCATAATGTAAATATCTGATACGCAGGATGTATTTTCATTGTTACAAAGGGGTCGCGACTCACAGGTTGAGAACTGCTGTTAATGTGTACCCAAGTTTGGGAAATTGGGAAGTAATGTGTTACCAGTGAGAACAAGTGTTAGCTGCTTCTCCCGCTATTCTCTGAGCATCCAGAGAAAGCTTTTGATATTGAATCCCATATCCTCTTGATCCATGCGTATCAAGGAGCAGTTTGCATGAGGGGATGGATAGGTAAGAAGGCATTGGCAGAAAGGGAGACTATTCTGAGAAAGCAGGATTCTGAGAGCTAAAGGATCAGACTCTTAATGAAGAAAGAATATTTCTCCATTTTACCTGGGTTTGGACTTAAATGAGGCCTCATTAATTTGCTTAAATTGATTTTCTGTAAACCATATATTCATATTCAAGTGTCAGTTCAAAATATATTAAAAGATAAATTTTGATGGTTCATTATTTTGAATCATTTAAGCCATGGGGAACAATCAGAACTCTATTTTCTGAAAGGGAAAAGCACTTCAGAGTGTCGAGCATTGCAATCACTGTCCGGGCAGATATATTTTCTATCTTTGTTGTCTTTAATTTCGATGATTCTCTGAACTAAAACTTGTTGTAATACTACCCTTCATAATGGCCCTTTGGCTGGTTTTGCGATAAAAAGAGCAAGATAGTAATTTCAAGATGTATTTCCTACATGACTCTGCTTTTGTGACTTTATCGATCCCAACATTATCTGAACTCTTTGCCCCCTCATTTTGGGATATCAGATGAGAAGGAGTTATTTTACTAACTCTTGGAGAATAACATCGATGAACTATTTTCATCCAATGCAGCATAAATTGTTTTGTCCACGGTGAATTACACCCAAAGAAGGCAGCCTCTGATTACTGGTTATTAAGTTTTTTTTCCTACCATATGTCTAAATGGAAACATGGCAGATTTTCCGGTGAGTTTCAACAAAATGTTTTCTCAAACTGCAATGAAATGAGTTGATTGAAATGCCATAATAACAGTGGTGGTAGTAGCTTGTTGCTGCTTCTTGATAAAACAGAGAAGTGGAGATATTTGAAATCTAGATACTTTTTTGGGTAAAGGGGTTAGGCCTTGAAACCAAAGATCAGATTTGCTGTTAGCCTAATCCAGGCTAATAATGAAAAGTATTTGCTTGTTTGGAGTCTCTGCAGACAGCTTATTAGATTCCTTATGTCCTGATATATACAAGAAACACCTCAGAAGGTAGGAGGAAATACCAGAGTTGCAGGCTTGGGTGATGTTTGCATTAGCTGAGCTCGTGGGGGAGAAAAATGTCTTCTTTTCCCTATACAGTGGCATCCCCAATCCATTTGGGGTGGTATTTAATGGAGCTGGCTGTCATCCTGGAGATTCATAAGGAAGAAAGCATTTGCCACAATTTGTCCTGATGACGTTCCTTTCATTTCTTCTACTCACCGATGTAGAAGTGCTGATCACAGTGGGGTTGTTGGGCTTCTGAAGGACTGAGCACTTTTGACAGGGATGTGCTGTAATTGCTGTATTCCCAAATATGAAGACAAAGGAGTTTATCTAAAATGAACGAGGCACTTTCAGATACAACAATACTTCAAAAGCAAAATTTCAGAGTGTTAGGCATCACACAAACCGAGGCTAAGTATTATGATATGGTATGTGGTTTGACTCTGTGTCCAAAATTATGGACAAGGATAATTTTTACCTTAGTATTAGATTCAATCTTTAGTTTTTTTTGTTTTGTCCCAAATATTTATTAGCCATATGTGTATGTGTGTGTAATATATATACACACACGTACTTATTGTGGGACAATATACATAACACAAAATTTGCCATTTAGGCTCGGCACCTGTGGCTCAATGGGCTAAAGCGTCAGCCACGTACACCTGAGCTGGCGGGTTCGGATCCAGCCCGGGCCCGCCAAACAACAACGACGGCTGCAACCAAACAATGGCCGGGTGTTATGGCGGGCGCCTGTAGTTCCAGCGACTTGGGAGGTGGAGGCGAGAGACTCGCTGGAGCCCAGGAATTGGAGGTTGCTGTGAGCTGTGATGCCACAGCACTCTATCCAGGGTGACAGCTTGAGGCTCTGTCTGAAAAAAAAGAACAACAAAATTTGCCATTTAAAAAATTAAGCATATAGTTCTGTATTGTATAGTTCATTGTTATGCAACCGTCGTCACTGTAATGCTCCAGAACAATTTTACCTTCCCAACTAAAATTCCATCTCTCGCTGAGTCCTCATCACATCCTCCCCTAACCCTGGATAACCATTATTCTACATTTTGTCTATGAAGTTCACTATTCCAGGTACCTCACACAGTGGAATTGTACAGTGTTTGTCCTTTTGTGTTACACATTTTTGTTTAAGCCTCTGATTTCATAAAATCACACAGCCATCACGATTTAGAGCAGAAGGATATCAACACTGCCAACCTATTGTTAGGGAGCTGCTAACTAGAAAGTTAGCTAATTTGCTCTGCTGACTTCTAGCCCAGAATGTGTTTTATCCAGGTTAAGATATTTCCTTCAGACATCATATGTACCTATATCCACCTTAATAATATACTAAAGTCTTTAACATCCTTCACCATCAGTTCTCTACTGGTCCTATTTTTAGCTGTTTTTAAATGAATTGGTATTTATTAGAATGATGATGAAGATAGCTAATATTTATTGCCTACTGTCTATTTGGGAAGCTAAGTGCTAAGTGTTCATGTGTGTATATGCAAAGCCTGATAATTAAGTTCACAAACTTGTCCTAGAAAATGTGTTACATACCTTATTGCTGAATATCACTGCAGTCACCTTCAAAGTACTTCTCTTGGGAAGCTATGCACTGAGCCAATGCCTCATTCCCCCTTCAAAGCAATTTGGAAACTCTCTCAGGAATGACCATCGGAGCTGTTGTTGTATGGCACATAAAAACACACAACTACAATAATGAATGTCACTCAGCAGGAAACCCCCACACATCAACACAAACACAGCTATGACACTCTGATATACCACGCTCACGCACCGAGCCAAGATCATGAACTAAACTGTCAGACCTTGTATGATGAAAGCTCTGATGGTCATTCCAGAAAAAGTCCTCCAAAATTGCTTTCAAGAGTAGACGAGGCACTGACATCAGTGCATGCCTTCCCAAGGGGAGCACTTCAAAGCTAACTGTAGCGATATTCAGCAGTGAGGTGTGTATCACTTTTTCTAGGATGAGTTCGCAAACTTAATTGTCAGGCCTCATATAGATAAAATATTCTGTGATGATGCTTTCTGACATACAAAAATTCATTCTTGGATAGGGCAGCAGCACCTCAGATTATGATTTTCTATTTGCTTGATATTGGTTTTATTCTGGATTTGCCCTTTTTTTTTGAGACAGAGCCTCAAGCTGTCGCCCTGGATAGAGTGCTGTGACATCACAGCTCATAGCAACCTCCAATTCCTGGGCTCAAGCTAGTCTCCTGCCTCCACCTCCCAAGTAGCTGGGACCATAGGTGCCCGCCACAAGGCCTGGCCATTTTTTTGGTTGCAGCCATCATTGTTGTTTGGTGGGCCCAGGCTGGATTTGAACCCGCCAGCTCAGGTGTACGTGGCTGGCGCCTTAGCCTGTTGAGCCACAGGTGCCGAGCCAAGGATTTACCCTTTAATAAGAAGCTAAGCCTACTGTGTTTCAGTCTGAGGGTTCTCTTAATCCCACCTAACACTCTTAATAGAAGAGGTCAATGGAATAGCTGGGCAGAACAATTTTGAGCCAGGAAGTTGGCTGAAGAGGACGTGGGTATTTCAGTGCTTGACAATATCTCTCTGATAAAGATTCAAGTGATGGCTTCTTTCTCAATCTTTTCTATTACAGTGATCAGAATTCCATTAGTCACTTCCTGTCTGGTAGCTCAGCTCCATACACAGAATCTCCAAATACCGTAGATGCATTTTTTGTAACAAGTAGTGGGAGTGTATACTGCTGCAGAAAGAACAAATTGTCTTTTTTTGAGAAAAAAGTTATGTAAAAGTTTCATTATAGTTAGTTTTAGCCATGTTAGAGACGTCAGCCTCTAGGTATAAGACATTGAGTACACATATTTAGTTTTTGTTTTTAGGGTGTTTGGTTAATTTGTCATTAGGAAACATTGTTGGATATTCTTTCTACTTATATATTTGATTGCCTGTACTAGATTGTCCTTCTCTTTTTGGCACAATCCTTGCTTTTTAATTTTTTTATTTTTATTTATTTATTTATTTTTTACTTTTATTTTATTTTATTTTGCAGTTTTTCACCGGGGCTGGGTTTGAACTTGCCACCTCTGGTATATGGGGCTGGCGCCCTACTCTTTTGAGCCACAGGTGCCACCCTTAATTTTTTTTATTTTTTTAGGCTAGTTGGTCTACTTGAAATTCTCTGCATTTGTTCTTTTCTGCATACGTGAAGTAGAGACAAGTGCGTATCTTACGTACATACAAGCAGACATGAGATTAATGAAACAAAATGCCACATGTATTCTTGCTGTACAAAGAAGCAGAACCCGTAGGATACTCTGTGTGTGTACATTTGTATGTGATTTATTATAAGGAATTGGCTCATGTTTTGAATTTGAAATAAATGTCTTTTAACCTCTAATTTGGGAAAAAGTTTTTTTCTTACTCTAAAACATTTTAGGATTGGATTAGTGCAGTACCAGAAGGGTGACATGGTGCTCACCCTTAGGTTCTCTGGAAATTAACCTATCTCCTGAAACAGACAATCACTGGGCAGAACTTTTAGATTCTCAATTTTTACTGCTTATTTTTTCATCCTATTACTCATGGTTATATCACCTGGCTCTCTTCCAGGCATCCCTGCATCTCCTATTTCACAATTGCTTTCTTCAAAATACTCTTGCCTGGTGACTATATCCCCCACTTAGTCATCACAATTTTTATATAATGTATATATTGTTTGTAATGTGTCATTTTCCTTTATATTGTTACATTGTAAACATGCTGTGTTAAAATATGTTAAATTGGTTTAAACAAGTTTCCTTTTTAGATGCCTTTAATTTAGCTCAGATTGGTTTAAATCCATGAAGAACCATATATTAAACACTCTTGAATAGCTTCTATGAAAAGAAACTTAATTTATGATGTTTAGTATTATACATTATACAGTTTCTTTATTTTTTGCTCAGTTCATCATGCTGTGAAAATTCATGAATATTTAACTATTAAATGAAATGCAAAATTTTCATTATCATTTTATTGAAAACTTGACATCTTAAAATACCATACATACTATTAGTATTCTAATGCATTGTCACCTTATTGAAAAATGCTGCTAAAAAACAATACAGCCATTCAGAAAAAAAAATTTTGTCCGCCCAAGGCTATTAACTATAGTTCTACACATACATTAGTGACAAATAAGTGAAGCAGCCAATGCTCACAAAAGATGTCACTAAAATGCTAGGAAACAACTGTAACCATAGAAACCATCTCACACTGCAATCTGAACATCTTTTGTCAGTGTGTGACTAGAAATGAGATGCTTAAAATCATTAGACTATCAAAAAATCTGAACATCTCTCCATTGAAATTTACATATTTAAATATTTTGAAACCTGCAAAAACTTCAACATGATACTTCTATAAAATATTGTTTCAGCTCCTAGCCCTCAACTATCAGTTTAGATATAACAACAAAAATTATACATGAAGACTTACAATTTCCCCCCTCTTTCTTTAGGCTACATGCATTGTCTGAGGAGCCTAAACAAACACCCCAGAGAACAGAGGTTAGCTCCAAGGGCTGTCTACTTTCCTGCTCTAATCTTCACAATGGTGCCATTCTGCACCTTTCCTTTCTCTCTGGAACAATCACTGGCTTAAATTGTACCTATTCCAGCAAGACAGGTTTGCAGGTTTCATAAGCCTTCATGACAGTAAGTACAAAATTGTCTTAGATAATGAGATATTTAAATAAAGGATTTGACAAACCAGTGTAGGAGAGAGTGAGTTTGGATGAATGTGGAACAGCCTCTGCAACCTTGGATATGGAACTGAATTTTTTTCCTTGTCTCAGAACTCCCCCACCACCAAAGGTCTGTCATTTAGCTGAATGCTTTGCATTTAAGGGGCAGTGGAAGCCATTTGCCTTGAAACCTCCATTTGAAAGTAAAGTTGAAGAAGCTCCTTGAGCAACCTGGATGATGGAGACTTTGATGGGTCTAAATTGCTCTCCCTGCCTCCTCCAGACATCATTCTAAAAACATTCACGGAGCATCCACAATGTGCTAGGCACATGGGACACGGCTGCAGAGGCAGCCAGCTCTCCTGCCTGTGAAACTTGCATCTTAGCAGGAAGAGACAAACAGGAGCCAATTAACCGAACAAGCCCACTTACCACATGCCAGTCATCATCCTAGGCACTGGGGATCCAGCACTGGGCAAGGTAGGCATGTCGGCTGCTCTCCTGGAGGTCTTGATTGGAGCAGTTGTAAGGGAGTATTTAACAAATGCATGCATACACAGAAAGAGTACTTAGTCTCAAGACTTCAACTTTGGGATCATGGGCCGGTGCAGCTTTAGCCATCTGTATTATTAGCACTCAGATTGAAATAAGTAAAGAAGTTCCATAGAGTAATTCTCAGGGGTTGACCATGTGTCTGAAAGAGTGTCCACTTCCCTATTTATTTCTTCTCCTTGTATTTTTTCCTGATTCCGAAATCATCTTTTCTTTAGAAAATGCAGCCCCTACTCTTCATGAATAATTAATTTCTATTTTCCCACTGCCAACTAAAACAATAGTCTTTTTTATATAAATTCCTATAAATAGAGCTTATCAGAAAATTAATAACAAATATGTAATATTAGAAATATACAGATATCTATACACACAAGTAATATTTACTTACATATGTAATATGTATATACATGTATGTGAAACACACACACAATCTTTTTAATACTTACTGTGTGCCGAGCAACATTTAAAAATATCATCCATATAGCTTTCATATGAAGGCTAAAACCTAATTATACCAAAAGAATATGGGGAAAGGAGCAAGGGAGGAGAGGGGGGAGGATGGGTGGAGAGAGGGCAATTGGTGGGATCACACCTATGGTGCATCTTAGAAGGGTACAAGTGAAACTTACTAAATGCAGAATATAAATGTCTTCATATAGTGATTAGAAGGCCATGAAGGCTGTGTTAAACAGTTTGATGAAAATATTTCAGATTGTATATGGAGTCAGCACATTGTGCCCCATGATTGCACTAATGTACATAATTATGATTTGATAAAAAAAAATAAAAAAAATAAAAATATCATCCACATTCTCATTTAAGCCTTAAGAGAGCTTGTTGAGATGGGCATTATGGTCTTTATTTTGCAGGTAGGGAATCTGAGAATTAGAACAGGATAGTAACCAGTCAAAGGATACGTAGCTAGTGATTGGTATTGCCAGACTTGAACATGAACTTGTCAGACTTCAAAGTCTGTGCTCTCAACCACCATTTTTGAGTCAGGTAAGGAGATAGAGAGCCCTTTCCCCCACCCATCATGTACCCCAAAGAGAACGGCTCCCTAGGGACAGGGCCTATGCTTTGTCATAGCGGTTGTGAAGCTCCTTTTGCTCTCTTGTGAGTGGCACCTTTCTACTCACCACATTCCAGAATCTTCTCTACACAGCTGTCTAGGCTCTGTGAACCTCGGTATCCACGATGTTCTTCTGCAGCTAACCACACAGGGCCGGAGGTGATGGTCAGGCCAACACAGGACAGTTTCTCCAGATTGTTTAATAATGACATCTGGAATAGCTCTTCTCTTTTCTAATTATTTAAACTGCCAACTACAACATCAAAAGCAACCTTGACTCATGGGAGGACACCAGAGGAGCCACAGAAAGGACTTTGTGTCTCACTCCCCAAGGCCTCCGCCTGTCCCCACCCACTCAGATCCTCCCACAGAGTGAAGCTGAGGGTGATGCTGTTGCTGTCATTACATTTTTTTGAGACAGAATCTGAAGCTGTCACCCTGGGTAGAGTGCTATGTCATCACAGCTCACAGCAACCCCAAACTCTTGGGCTTAAACGATTCTCTTGCCTCAGCCTCAGCCCTATAGCTGGGACTATAGGCACCTGCCCCAATGCCGGACTATTTTTTTTCTTTTTTTTTGGTTGTTGTTATTTTTGCAGTGGTCATTGTTTTAGCTGGCCTGGGCTGGGTTTGAACCCGCTAGCCTTGGTGTATGTGGCTGGCACCCTACCCACTGAGCTATGGGTGCCACCATCCTGCCATTGCATTTTGAACCACTTCTGTCTCCTATGTTGAGAAACAGGGCTATGCAGATTGACTTGAGAGTCTGAATTCATTATGTTTACTAATCTGCATATTATTCATGCATATGCGTATATGTGCGTGTATGCGTAACTGTGTATATACATGTATATAGAGAATATATGTAAGATGTGCACACAGTATGGAGACCTACACAGGGAATTCTCTTTTTATTTGGAAAATATGTTACAAAATAGTTACTGTTCCTTTTCAAATAGTGGGGAGGATAATGGTATTGGGTTTTAAAAAGATCTTAATAAGTGAACAAAATAACAAAGCGTTAATAAAAATGGTTCAGCAACTTACTTTTTACCCTGCTAATCAGGAGTGGGTTTCAGTTCCATGTCCCCATCACTAGACTGATATGGAATCTAAAACGTAAGTGGTTTTTGTCCACTTTGCAATCTAATATCCAGCTGTTTGCTTTCTTCTAGCACCCTGCTGCCCACCCCACCTCTTCCCAAGGGCAGGAAGCACTATTAATCATTCTTTTGCTCATTATTGGACTGGATTCTTCTCTGGGGGAACCTGCTTAGGCAGACCACCCAGGACTCCACTGATAAGTGGTCAGTCTGAATGCAGGTGGTTGGTCTCCTGCTCAGGTTTCTGTTAAGACCCATTAGCTGTGCCTGTGTTGGGCACTGGGGAGTATTAACTCCTTCATTCCCGAACCTACTAGACACTAGAGCATTTTTTTACTGTCCCAGGAGCATTACTGCTACTATTGGAGAGTCGTGGGGACCGGCAGCTCTAAAGAGAGAACACCACCCAGCAAGGGCACTGGCTGGGACCCCAGTCAGGAACAACACATTCCCAGCAGGCACCTTTTAGGATATGAAGAAGTGCTTGGAATAATGGACCCCACTGTCTCCAGAGGCTTTGGGAAGATTCTCATGAGATCACAAGGGCTTCCCCATCAGTTTTCCAATGACTGAAAATTTATCATCACATTTTTATTCTTTTTGCTTAAGATTTTGCCATCTGCCCCGGTGGAAGGGACTGTGTTCATTCGTTTCCTGGCCAAGGAACCCATACACCTATATATACCCCCAGACTAAAAGCCTAAAGGGGGAGATGGGGAAAGACTGGGAGAGAAATGGAGAGAGCTTTTCTTTCCCCACTTGAGTTCTCTCTCTCTACCAGAAGCTTTAGTGTTTTCTGTATTCTTTTCTGTAAATGAATTCTGTCTTACCACTGGAAAAAAAAAAAAGAAAATGCCATGAAGGCTATGTTAAACAGTTTGATGAAAACGTTTCAGATTGCATATGAAACCAGCACATTGTACCCCTTGATTGCACTAATGTACACAGCTGTGATTTAATAAAAATAAATAAATAAAAAAACAGATTTTGCCACCTGTAAGAATGTAAATACCCCTGAAAGAGTCAGCATATTAAGTCTTATGAATTAGATAAACCTTTGAAAGAGAGAGCTGGCTGGACTCATCCAACAGTTTTGTTAGAAGGGGCGGCGTGGGTGCAGGTGGGCATCCTAACAGTGGGGGGGAAGGGGGAATGAAGGGAGGTTGGACTTGCTGAAGACCCTTCTCAGTGTTTGTTTGTTTGTTTGTTTGTTTTTTGAGACAGAGCCTCAAGCTGTCACCCTGGATAGAGTGCTGTGGCATCACAGCTCACAGCAACCTCCAATTCCTGGGCTCAAGTGAGTCTCCTGCCTCTGCCTCCCAAGTAGCTGGGGCTACAGGCGCCCGCCACAACGCCCGGCCATTTTTGGTTGCAGCAGTCATTGTTGTTTGGTGGCCCGGGCTGGATTCGAACCTGCCAGCTCAGGTGTACGTGGCTGGTGCCTTAGCCCATTGAGCCACAGGAGCCGAGCCCCTTCTCAGTGTTTGTAAGGGTTATGAGACTTCGGGGACTTTAGCATGGCGGGGAGGAGAAAGGTGGGGAGAGAGAATATCAAGGAGTCAGAAACTAGGGAGAGACTAAGACACACTGGGCAGAAAAGTGATTTTTTTTTTGTTTGTTTTTTTAAAATGTCAAATAAATATGCAAGTACAAATGTTTAGGCTACATTGTTTTCAATTCTAAGGTAAAGTTAAGTTGTAGTGATGATTTTTGTAGGGTAGACACCAAGGGAAGAAAAAGGTTGATGTCATCATAGTCAAATTCTAGTTAGTAGTACAGGTAGAAATCAATATTATTATTATTACTATTTTTTACATATACATGTGTTAATTAGGTTTCCACTTTTTGCCTTCACAGAATTTAAAAGGCTTAAAACCTTTTATTTTAATAACAATAACAATGTTTAAGATAAGGACTAGAAACAAAAACCACGTGAAGCATGAACAAAGATAAATACATTCAGAAAAGAAAACAGATGATTACTGCATTGAAATATTAAGCAATATGAATAATAATAATGCCAAGAAAGTAACATTCACATTGTCAAATAAGACCTTATAGAGTGCTTTGACTCTGAGGCTCAGTATGAAGTCATCAGTTAACTTCTTATTTTTTTTCCCCAAAGTCTCAAAAAATAGACAACTAATATTATATAAATGAAAGTAAAGGAGAGTTTCAATATTTTTGTCTTAAATCATTTAGTTTCTTTGTGGTATCTCCCCCCACCCCCCACTCCACTAACACCTTCAAGGAAGAAGTATGGAAACTAAGTAAATATTTATTGAATTGAAATTGAAATGCTGTTAAACAATTTGTCTTAAGTCTATTCAGACAGTATCACTCCTTTGGCAAATAGGTCCAGGAACTGCTAATCCACAATTGAACACAAGTGAGGTTGTTTTCACTAGGTTTACCACCTGTATCTGTCCCCCACACAGAGCACGCTGCCATCCTCTGCCCAGTTATGAACCTCTACATAGCCCATTGTCTCACATGACGTTCTGTCCCTTCAGGTTTACTTTTCAGATTTAGTGTCTTCTGAAAGGATGGCACTCGACCCACAGAGATCTCACAGACCACCAAGTCTTGTATGAAAGGTCTTTATTAGAGGGGGATGTGGCAGAGCAGCACTAAGGAGGAGAGAAAGAGAGAGAGAGAGAGAGAGAGAGAGAGAGAGAGAGAGATATGGGGGGGAGAGAGAGAGGGAAAAGGGGGAAGGGGGAGAGAGGAGAGAGAGAAAAGAAAAGAGGAGAGGGGAGAAGAGAGAAAGAGTCAAAAGAAAAACACACTCTTACATAGGTTCAGTTAGGGGAGGTGACGGGATGGTAGAATAGCCACTAAGGAGTTACTACTCTGGTGGGAAGAGCCGTTAGGGGTAGGCCATAGGTTTGAAATTTTCAGCCGGTAATTGGGACAGGGAGATGAGGTAAGTTTTGCGACTGGGAGATAAGGAGATGTTTAGTAGGCAACTCCCTGTGCTTGGAAAGGAGGGGCTTTTCGGAGGCAATTACCTAACATCTTCTGTTAGACTTTTATCAACTGATAAAAACTAACCATTGTTAGCACTGGACCACCCTGCACCTTCCTTTGCTCTTCCTTACAACAGTTCTGAACTCAGCATGAATGGGATTTTGATTGGTGCAGAGAAATCTAAGAGGTAACGTATACATGCTGGGAAGGAGAGTTGGTGATGAAGCAAATGAGGGGGTTAGGTTTTGGAAAGGAGATTGATTGCTGACACCAAGGTCCCTGGCTTGAAGAACTGATTGAACGAAGCTTTTACCTAAGGCAAAAGAAAGAGGGACTTAGGGGCAGGGTGTCATCCAGATGTACGTGAAACATTAAGAGTCACTGGGGGCTAAGCCAGAGTAACTGTGGAAATAGTACTGGAGTATAAGCCTGGACCTATCTCTAAGTTTTGGCTGTAGTGTGATCCATAAGAATTGTTTACAAAAATAGCCACATCTCCAGTTTTTCTTCCATGCGACTTTCATTTTCCACTTGGGTCCATTCCTGGGAGTTTACACAGCACAATAGAGGTATGGGTCTGAATTCCATATCCAATCAAGACCACCTGGGATTTTCTCCCTGTGATGCTGCCTGTACTTCTTACTGTTACCCAGTGTGGCTGTTAACAAGCCCCACATAGACTGTAGGAAGGTGATCCTTCACCAGCCCCCATGGTCCCTGGCTGGAGGACAGGGATCTTGGAGGGAGGATGGATGCTTAACTTTAGCTAAAATGCCCAGGATCATTTTGGATCTTTCCATAATCATGGCTCTTTTGTATCATCTCAGAGTCACAGGTGTCCCCCAAGGCACCCAACACCCCAGGGTCACTGCGCCAGAGGTAATATAGTCAGCTCCTCCCTGCCACACTGAAATACCTGTCATCCTATTACAAGGGTTTTCCTGAGGACTTGAGCAAGTTTTCCTTTCAACCCTTGAAACAAAAGATCTCCTCGATCCCTTTCTTGAACAATAAAACTAAAAGTTTGGTTTCCCAAGAGAAGCTCCAATTCTACCCACTCTTGTCATTTCTAAAGTTGGGAGGGAGAGCTGAATATTGTGTCTCAGAGGTAAATTATCATTATAAGAATTATCAAGGAAACTTTTCAGCATCTCTTCTCACAATAGCTTAGGGGAAAAAGCACAAATTTCAATATACCATCCATCTATTTTAGATACTTTTAGGGACAATTTTGTAAGGACTACCTTCAAATCTGTCTGGTTATGTATAAAATAAATTTAAAGTGCTTCTGTGAGCCTGTTGTGAGCTAGGGCTTCTCTGTTCTAGTGGCTCTTTATAAGAATGGCTGACAGAATGTTATAGTTGAAAGAGCATAAGAGATTATTCAATCCAGGATACCTGTAGCAAATCAACTTGACTTTAGAGTAACTCCAATTTCCTCTTCCATGTCAGACATCACTAATCAATCATAGAACTCTTTCTGGATGAACTCTTATTAACCTTGCAATCCTTCCAAGTTTAACACCCAGGAAGATGCTCCCCATGCATCAGAATTAGTAAGAACAATGAAGCTTATTTGCTACTCAGATCTAGCCTGACCTCTCCCCCTTTTTTTTCCTTTGTGAAAAGAGAGAGGAAGGGAATAAAGAAGAAAGGGAAGGAAAGGAGAAGGGCCCTGTCAAATTATAGCTAACTAATTAATTACAAGAGTCAGTCCTACTTATTGGGCAAAGCCTTGGGTGTGTGTATGTGATTGAGAGAATAATGTGTTATTCTGGCTTTAATATTTTATTGATTAATATTAAAAGCTTTTGCTTTACTGAACTTATATTATAAAATAATTCAATATTATTAGAAAGCAACCCCTGTGAGATAAGTTGTAGTATGTCTTATACCATACATAGGGAATCTCAGCCCCATCAGAATGAGAGGAAATTTGTAGTGCTTTCATTTCCAAGCAATTTTGTATCTACCCCACTGGAAGCAGAGCTAATCATCCCACAGACTCATTTACAAGACGAGTGATAGTGTGACTGGATTACAGTTTTAAATGTTCTTGAGTGCCTAAATGCCAAATGGAGTCAACTCTAAACTTTTGGCTGTCACTCCCAATAGGGAGGCTGAAAGCAGGTCAAGTGTGTGGGCTCATCATTCTGCTATTTTGGAATAAATGGTCCACTTAGGCTGGGTCTACATAATGTCACATCAACACATTGAGAAATGAAAAATTAGGTCAACCACGTAGCTATTTTGATACCCAGTGAAAAGTCATCAGTGTGACAATTTTGACTTTTAGGTGTAAACCATTGAAGTCCATTATGTGTGGAAAGTATAGACAACAAACACTATCAAGATCCCTTATCCAGTAATAAAAAGTAACCTTGAATGAGTACTTTCATATGCCTCATGCAGTGCTGTCTTGGAACTTTAAATGTATCAACTTATTTAACCCTCACAATAACCCTATGAGGCAAATAATATTTTCTCCTTTTTAGGAATGAGGAATAAGAAGCATACATATCTTTCTTCTTTATTAAAAATATGGATTATAAATTTAATAAAAGTAAATATTCTTTTATGCTATAGTTCCTTGTTAAGCCTGAGGAATTTCTCTTAGAAAAGAGATCAAATCAAAGGTCTTGTCATGCATGGCCATTGCTTTGATTTCTAGAGTTCTTCACAGTAAGAAGTGAATTTAGAAAACAGACTTTGGTGGAGTTAGAACTTTTGTATTGAGTCTTCCATTTCCTGACACCCCTTAGTATCTTGAGGCCACAGTGACAGAATTGAGAACCCGTTTGTGTTTCATCCTTTCATCTAGCTCCACCCTACAGGAGCTGTGCCCTGAAGAACGTATTCCACCTGCCTAGATCATCTATAAAAGGTGCATGATCCAGGAAAATTTTACTACTTATTGCCAACTCTAACATTTTTTAAATACACATGAAATGACAAAATTAAACAAGAAAGAGGCAAGTCTTGAGGGGAAAATGAAGTCAGAAGTGGTCAATAAGGAATTTAGGAGGAAGGACATAGGGAGAGATGAAAGTAGGGAGAGAGGAAAGTTGTTTCCCCTTGGTGATAATAGAAGAGATGGGAGGTTGATTGTGAGTATGTATGTGAGTCTTGAGTCAGTTTGATATCTGTAGATACATTTCATGTTTACTGACTCCTTGAATCAGTAATAAGTCCTGACAGATGTCTTTCCAAAGTTTGGAGGCTTATATAAAAAATGCATATAAAGCTGTGTTTTCAGGCGTGTGCCTTGGGCATGGGGGTGGGGATAGTGCAGATGTGTGTGGGCAGGCAGAGAGTAGCTCTCAGGAACAGAAGATGCAAGTGAAAGAGAAGAAAGAGCAGGTAGCAGCACGGAAAATGGAAATACCATGGGAAGTAGAAACTAGAAAAGACTCTTTTGACATAGAGGTTGATTCATAAGAAATATTTGGTGAGTACAGTTTATTGGACAGGAGGAAATACTGTTTGGCTGGGGGAAATAGACAAACGGCCTTTTGTTTTTAAAAGTAGGGGTCTCCCTGTGTTGCCAAGGCTAGACTTGAACTCCTAGGTCCAATTGATCCTCTTGCTCAGTCTCTTGAGTAGCTAGGACCCATTTCCCCGCCGCCTTTTCCAGATCAAACCAACTCCCTAGAGCCTAAGAGGGGCAGAAAGTATTGCCCATAGTATGGGTGTCTCCCCAGACTTTTGGAAAATCTTGGCTTTCTGCTGCCTATCATGGAAAAACCAGGTCAAAATGTAGCAGCAAGATAAGAATGATGAATGTGAATATAGACATTTAAAACTCATATACAAATTACTGTCTTGATGGAGAATAATCATTCTGAAAGTTAGAGGGCTGCTGACAACAGCCTGTACCTCTGCAGCCTGTTTGTCTCAAGAGCAATTGTGATTCTTTGCTGAGAGATTTAGACCCTGGCTAATGGAAAAAAAAAATGGACAGGAAGTTCAAGTAATATTATCAAATAAAAATGTCTTAAATGCTTTTTCACTTAAAAAGTAGCTCAAGGATCTATATATTGACTTAACTTGCTTGGTTAACTCTGCCAAATATTGACATCGTCTGTGACTCATTGATGTTGTATAAATCTGCAGTTTTTTCTTCATGGACCTGTGTTCTTTTTGGTTAAGTAAATGTTCTTTTTTGGTACTCCTCACTCAGCTCCCTTTTTCCCCAGCCTTTTATTTTATTCACTATTTTTCTAAGTATGAAGTTCAACCACTGGAGATTTCACTGACATCCAACTGCAATCATAGTCATCGGAGGATTAGAAATAATTAAACTAGATTATAGTCATATCTTTTTATAACCTTATATACTTTAATACACCCACAGCGACAGGTAAAAGTGAGTCAAGATTCCATAAAGAGACATTTCACCTTGTGTCTAATTGAAAATGC
Organism: Perodicticus potto; assembly: GCA_963574655.1. Taxonomy (NCBI): domain Eukaryota; kingdom Metazoa; phylum Chordata; class Mammalia; order Primates; family Lorisidae; genus Perodicticus; species Perodicticus potto. Next base: position 50,823 of record CAUYRH010052029.1, on the reverse strand, counting down.
AAAATAAGAAGTGAGTTTTTAGCAGTGAAACCACATTGGAACAGAGGCCCTGCCATATGAATGAGTTTAGTCGTCAGAAAAATGCATAAGGAAAGCTGTTGTTTTATATTGTAAAATCTATTTTCTTGTATTTTTGTTGGGGGTGGGAGAAGGAAAAAGATATTTAATGTTTGTGTGAGCTTGGACAGCTCTCTCAGTGTGAAATGAGAAGATTGTATTAGATTATTTTAGTATCTCCTCTGGTTTTAAAATTCTATGATTTAGTCCTCAGTTCTAAAAATCACAGAGACATCCTACATAAGAGCAGAGTGTGTGGAAGGAAGGAAAGTTTTTAGAAGGTGCCCCAACTTAACCTAGGATGTTTATTATTTTTCTTATTCTGTTATGTGATTAGAATATCCGTGTCTATGAGAAGAGCATCACTTTCCCTTGGACAGAGCTGGATAAAGTTCTCATCCTTTATTCTTGTTTCCTAAGTAGCATGTCACATGACATGTGAGGAGAGTTCTACATTTCACAATCAGATTATCCTAAAGGGAGCCCTTCGCTACCTTAGTATATGTTCTTGAGCAGAGGGAGTGAGAAGTGTGTGTGTTTACGGAGCTTGGCAAATGGGAAGACCAGCTCGTAAGCGTTGTATATGTTGTAAGAGGGTGGTCTGGCTCTCCTGGCACCTTATTATAAAGGCGATGAAAAGCCAGCAGTAACTTTTAACAGTGGGAGGGATGGTGAGAAAGAAATGATCTGGCATGACCAATTAAGATGCTATGGACATAGTCCAGGCAGAAGATGAAAGGGAAATTCAAGTAGGACCAGTGGAGATCTGGAGAGGGGGGTGAACGCCATAGTCATGTAGCGAGGAGAGTCACCAGTGGATGGCTGTTAAGGAAAGAGGGAAGTTGAAGCTGACCCTCTGGCTTCTGTCTTGGGAAACTGGGGAGACACTAGATGTTTGAGAAGAGAAAATAATGGACTAAATTTTATGCTTGGTGCATGAAAGTATGTTAGGAATGGCCAAAGGAGAGGAGTAGAGGGAGGAGGGGAAATGTTGACTTCAGAGCAAAGGGAGAAAAAGGAATCTAACGAGAGAAGGGGGACGCCTACTTGCTGCCCTTGGCTTTTCAACGGATTGAACATACTCTCCTCATACTCAGGGAGCTTGCGGCCTGAGAGAGACAGACAGAGAGAACCAGTTACACCCCTGGATGAGCTCCTGTTGTGCTTCTTACTGTGCTCCCGGTGCCAAGCGTGGTGTCTACAAATGCTAAGCCACGTTACGGTTGTTGAATGAATGGTTAAGTTCATTAATGAAGTTCTGTAATGAAAGTATATAAAACATGATAGGGAACCATGGAGGAAACAATAGACTGCTTTTGAATAGAGAGTAAGAGTCGGTATCATTCCCAAGAAGGAGGCATTTAATCTTTGTTGCGAAGGCACAGAATGACTGAGAAACAATTGAAGCACAGGGAATGGCATTTAGAAAGTCATGTTAGTATAGAAGCGAATCTATCCCTTGTTTTGAGCTCTTGAGGAAGAAGGACGTCCTTTTCAGGGAGTGGTGTTGAACTCTATTTTAGTATGGACTATCATATGGGGATCCTTTTTTAATCCTTAAAAAAAAGGCATTCACTCTTGAAAATATGTCGCTACTTCCTGGTTTGTAGGATTACTATACTATTATGCTTTGTGCATAAAATTTTAAAAATGGTGTTCAGAGTTCCTCCTGCTTAAATCAAACAGGGGAAATAATTCGACTAAGTTATTCCCTCAATCGGTGAGTGAGTGATGCGATGACATTCTTCTGTGAACAACAGCATCAATACTGATGAGTAAACCTGAAAAACATTTAGAGATCTTACTTTTGGAATGAATAAATGTGAAATAAATTAGGTTTTAAAACTACTATTAATTTTTTTCAATAAAATATAGAGCTGAACAGTCATAAATATGCACAATTTCAGTCTTCCTCCTTTCAGCCTTCATAGACTGTAATCCAGAACCCTGGTCTAAGATGTCAACAGATGCATCTTGTAATTTATTTATAAAAAATGAGACAGACAAGATTTCCTAGTCTTTCCTAATTGTCATATATGTTTCCTTCTTTAATCAAATATTATTTAATATGTACTATGTGTCAAATATAATATCATGTATCATGAGGAATATTCTGGCTCATAAGGAGCTTGCAGACCAGAAGGAGAGATACAGTTTACCCAAATGAAAAATTCTATGATTCAGATTCTTAAAGTATCATAGGATTTCCCAGAGAAACATTTTCCTTTTAGCCATCTTGTCTCGTTGCACATTGGTAACACATACCTCGTTATACCCCAAAGCCTACTATGTATATCCAAGAAATTTAAATTTTATACGTCTCCTGCTACCAGATCCCCAGTTATGCCTCTGATGTTTTTCCCGACTTAGCTGCTTTTATGAGCATGTTCAGAAGGCTTGGAGTCAGCAAACATTTATTGAGTACTTCCAATGCCAGTTTGGAAGATTCTGAGATAAAAACACAGAGCCTGCCCCCTAGGTGCTTCATTTGAGGACAGGAGAAGTAGGAAGAGGTTGGGAGTTAAACAAATGCTGGCTGTAGTCAGAGTAAGTTGAGACAGAGAAATGAGTCAAAACACTATGGTTGAAAGCAATAGCCTCTAAAACGGCAGAAAAAATAGTCAGATTCTTCTATGTATTAGAGACAAGGAGAAATTAAAAGGCAGAGAACTTGGCTGTTTTCAAAGTCTTCACTGAAATAAGAGCAAAAATGAAATTTATTAAATATTTTTTATTTGAATTGATCATGAAAACCTTTAATTTTCTGTTAAACGGCATCACTTCCTACTCTTGAAAGACTCAGGGGAGTAAGTATTGCACTTAGTAAGCCTTTCCTGTACTGCCGGAGCTTGGCACCCTGAAAATTGTTCCTCTTGTCTGAGACTCAAGTACAGATGGCCCCTGACTTACCATGGTTTTTCGACTTTGTGGTGGTGTGAAAGCGATGCACCTTCAGTACACGCCTCCCCTTAGAATGAAGTCATGTTCAGACGAGCTCATCATCAGTCAAGGAGCACCTGGATTCTCAGGAGTGCAAACAGCTTGGTGGTCTTCTGTTTGGGGGTAAGTGACTGCTCTTACTAGAGCACAGCTGCCAGCTCATCTCTGGCACCTGCCACCTGCCCAAGTATATAGATGGTATCCACTTCCTCTTTGACTTGCTGCTGTGACTCTCAAGAGTAAATCTGATGGAGCAGCTCTCTGTGGTTCCCACAGTAAGATCACAACCTTTTCCATGCTTTGGATGAATCTCTTGATCTCTGAATCTCTGCCGATTTGTAAGGGTGGCCCTACAGCAGTTTCAAAGGTTCTATGGATCCAGCTGATATTACAGGCCAGCTTTAGGGGCTCTTGAAAGAAGTTTACAGCTCCAGGAGTCTTGGCCCTACCTTCTAAGATTCTTATTTAAGAAAAAATAGGCAGGCTATTTTTAAATGCTCCCAGGTGATTCTTATATACAGGCAAATCTGAGCAGCACAGAGTGCTGTCCACGAAAGCTCTGTGTTCTGGGAGTTCTTCTCTGGTTCTGAAAGAGTAGCCTGCTCCTCTCCGGTAGGATGCCTGGGATTCTCTCTCTAGAGAGAATTAGCTGGAATATTTGGGGATCGATTTAAAAATAATATGGAAATATTTTACTCACAGGTCAATAGCATTTTTTCAGGTTCCCTCTACCCTTCCATCGAGAAATATCTCTTGGGTAGCTATTATGGCAGCCACTGTTGAAGGTTGACCAACAGAAAAACTCTCTTCTGCTAACAAGATGCTACATAGCACGGTAGAAAGAACTCAGGTGTCGAATCAGAAAATCCTCAACTGACAGCCAGCACCCATTTCCATGCATGTGAATGAGACTAATTTGGATCCTCCAACCCCAGACAAGTTGTGAGATAACTGCAGTCACCTGAGTTCCCAAAGAGACCAGCAGAAAAACCATGCCTCCAACACTCTAAATTGTGAGAAATAGCAAGCCACTGAGTTTTGGGATAGTTTGTTAGATATCAATACATAAGTGAAATAGAAATCAAAGCTTTCTTTTCAGTTTCTTTTCTAGAAAAGTTATATAGTATAAATATATTTCTTGGCACATAGTAGGTATTCATTAAATGGCCTATTAGATCAGGAGGCAAAATGTACATACTCAGAGAACTCACTAATAGCAATGGTAATAAATGCCATAGGGTTATATAAACAGATCTTGTAGGAATTTAGGGAATACTCACGTTGGGCGGAAAGATAGGGTAATATTGGAGTTAGCTCTTAAAGCATAAAGGCGTTTGTTAAACCTGCAGCTATCTCATGGTCTGTAAAACTTTGCCTGGCTCAGCTCATAGTTATAAACTTATAACCACTTCCTTTTACTGCTCTTCACGCTATTAAGTGAAAAGATATGAACCCCTGCTAGTACTTCCCAAAGTCACAGAATTCTATTAAAAAACAAGAGAATTCTATTAAAAACAACTGCCATGGAAGGAGAAAATTCAAACAGAGTAGAGGCAATTACTTGAAAGGCTGTTCCCTGGTTTCCTTTGGGCGGGTTTCTGAAGGTGCTGGCGTCTGAGTCGGTGTGCAATTTCCTGACTAGGAGAGAGGTCATCAGAGCCAGGATAGTCCTTTCCTTTAGGGAAAAAATAAGGCAGATCAACATAAAACTCTTTTAAACTCTCTCAGTAACTAGAACGATCTTGAATTTTTAAGACATCTTGAAATACTTTAGAAAGGGTTTCAAGTCTTCACAGTTTTGCTAGTGCCAAGAGGTTAGACTAAGCGCCATTACCTTTGAAAGCCTCCCCCCCCTCCCGCAAAAAAATCCCAAAAGATAATTTAATCATTAAATGGCAATTTGGTCCAATAAGCAGGAGTAAAGCAGTATCAGCATGAATTTCAAAAACCTGCTAAGAGCTATAAATATAGCCTGCAATATTTTGCAATATCTAAAGTGTTTGGTCTAATGTTGAACATGTTCCATTGTTCAACCCAGCTGTGTTCTTTCAGTCTTTCATTTCTATAAAAGTAGGATAAAGGCTGTCAAAGCAAGCGCGGCAGCAGCGGCAGCAGCAGACTTTCTTGCTGAAAAGTTCTGTGTACATAGTACATAGCAATCTCAAGATGGAACTTTGAATGTTTCAAACCAGAACAAAATCTTCATCTAATTATAAGTGAACTATATTAAGCACAAAAGGCAATTTCAAATTATACTGAAGAAAGTTACATTTTACTCTTTGCTTTCAAAATGCATTTATCGCAATTTCACAAACTAATTGCAAATTCATTTTGCTTAATTTTCTTAGGTTATTTCTTTTATTGCTTTCAAGTGCTTGGCATATTTCTGAACCATCAAAATCCATAAGGGAGATTTAGAGGGGCTTTTTTTTGTTGTTGTTAATTTGTATTTAAAATCGTAGAATCGGAAATGAATCATGTTTTTCATTTCTTATTCCTAATGTGGTGACCACTAAACCACTCCAGTTACTATAGACACATTCAAAATAGAGGGAGAAGATGTTACCATTGATGAGCACATTTGGAAAACTGGATTTGGAGAAAGACATTACAATTTTAGAGACAAAATCAAAATGAATTATATGTAACTGTCTACCATGTATACTATATAATTCCAGGTCTTTGTATAATTTCACATGGATTTTGAAACAGAGGCAGTTCTGTATTTTCTACCAAGGTTGATTATCCACTATGTAGATTAACTGTGGCAAGTGGTTTATTGAAGGCTGGGTTATTTCACTCTATATACTGTAATTCTAGTTGTCTATCCTAGTTATATCCGTAGGATAAAATAATTCTACCTTAAACTCTAAAACTCCTGTGTTCCAAAGTTAAATACAAGTTGATACATTAAAACATTCAGGTGGGAGGGGGGTTAATTTGTATTTACTATCAGGCTTCCTCTTGCACCATTCATAGGGATCGTAGAGTGGCTACTGTGTAGCCTTGGTGATTTTGCTCAGGAGATTCACAGACAAGGCACCTTTCCTGTAGGGTTGAATTCATAGTTCAACATAGACTTTAGTCATGGCTGTCCTGTGTCTTGGATGTGTGTATGTGTGTTGTGGGTAAAGAAAAAGGAAGGATGGGGCAGGAGGGGTGGGGAGATCAGCTCTGTATTTTCTTCCCTGCATTGGGACAGGTAGGAGAGCCACTGTAATTGGATTTCTAGGCTCATGTGTTTATTATTATTGTTATGTTACTTTCCCGTGACTGAGTAAACTGTTTAGGTGTTTGTAAATTGATTATCCCAGATATTAGGAAGTGGGGGGGGGGGCTTTGTTCTGTACTTTGCAGATTTTAGTAGTTTTCAATTGAGGAAAATGTCCCTTAGTTGTAATAATAACCTACATGTCCATAGCCCACCTTCAATACTTTCATACTAAAGGAATCTAACATACTTTGAAATTCCCCTGAATAGATGTTGAGTGCTATAGATACCTGTCCTTAAATGTCCTGAATTATCATCTTGCCTGTAATTAAAATACAGTCATTCTTAAAACATAGCCATGGTAAATGAAAAGTATTATCTGCTTGCTTGGTGATGGGATTAGCCAAGGATTTGGATCTAAAGAGCTGGTTTAAGGACATAGAGATGGAATTCACAATTGTTTTGGTCCTGGCTCTCCACTCTTGCTTGGCTCACCTCCTTGTGGCCAGCTAGTCTACCACATATCCTAGAAAACAGTCTTCTTCTTCTATTGTTTTGAAAATAAGATGCCTGTTCTTCCCTGAGCCACTGTACCCCATCGTAGCTTAGTTGATAGCCAAACTTTATGGTTTTATTCTTCATAAGCAGTGATTGGCTTCTCAGGTTCTTGCTGAAATTATAATTTCAAATCTTCTGTTGCCAAACTCTTAGCAAACTCTCAGCTGAAAGACGTAGAATAACACAATGGTTCAAAGAACAGAATGTCTTCAGAATTTCCAGATTGCTCATTTCTCAGGTATTTGAATAGTTCCCAGTAGGATCAATGGAAGCCACAGGGAGCCGGGTAGATTAAGCATCTCACTTTACCCTCTCAGGGGATTGTGTTTCCTGAGTTTTATTTACTAATTTATTTTTATTATTCAGGAAGCGTTTTGGACAACTGTACACAATCACTGAGCTGTGCTTTGCTGTCATGTCCTCCTCTAGAATGAGAGATGGGGAAACAAGATCACGTGGAACTTGCTCTGTCTGACTCCGGGAGTCACACAATGTCCTCTTTGTGTAGACTGGAGGGAGAGATTCCACTCTGCTCTAGTACTATGAAAGGTCTTGCTTCTTTAGAGCAACTTCATTATTTTTGTGTAATAGACACTATGAATCACATCATATTTTCCTTTGTTTGGCTGCTCACAAACTCAGAGCCAAATTTGCAGCCCACCTCCAGGAGCTGCGCAGACTTCACAGCCTGCATTTCTCTGTGCTAATCTTTTCCTGGGCTTTCTAGATGATGCTTCTACTCTCTTATTTTTAACATCCTCCCTATTGCCTCTTAGTATTTTAGCATGGTTTACTGCATTTTTGAGGCTATCTAGTATCCTTTTCAGAATAGAGAGCAGTGGGTATAAATAAGCAAATAAAAAGAAAGGCAAATTATCCCCTGGGTCCCCGGGGCTGTCTGGATTTGTCTATGTGGAGACTGCCTTCAGCGCTGCTCGGCTGTGTGGCATCCACAGCCCTCATCTCTGGGGACTTGGAGCTCAGACATTGAGACAGGATGTTCTATGTGGGTGTCCAAGAGGAAAAGGTACCCTGAACCCAAGTGGGTAAATTCTAATCTTCTCTCCTCCCCATACTGGGTACCAAAATTCTTAAGGAATGTGATAGGATATTTGAAGAGAGTTCCAACTCTATAAAAGTTGGATCACATGAAGTTTAAAACTGCCTGGTCTCCATGGCTTGTGGCATAGGCCTTCCAAATAGAAGGAAGTCCTCAGGAAGGAGGCAGGAGACAGAGCCAACCACTAGAGGCCCATTAGGTTGGAGTAGCCCCCAAGCTGGGCGACTGAGAGGTGGCTCTCTGATGAAAAGAAGAGGTGTGGTTTTGACACAGTCTCCAAGGACTTCTTAGACATGGTTTAGACAAAACCATTGCTACCAGGTTTCAGAAATGTCAGAGACCCCAACAAGTGTGTGTGGGCCAGAGACCAGCAATCCAGGGCAGGAAATTTTGGAGGGCAGGGGTCTCAGGCAGCTGGAAGTTAGAGGATCCATCAGTTTTAGGACTACTGACCTGAGATCCAGTGAAATGATTCCATTTCTTCTGTGGCAAACATGTAAACCTTTTGCAGTATTATAAGACTGCACCATTGTTGCCCTGTTTGGAAGGCATGAATGGTGCTGCCAAATTGCAGCCGTGGACCCAGGAAGCTCACATCACAGTTCCTGCCCTGTACTGGGTGCTGGTAAGGAGCTGACTACGTGAGTGTTTCCCCCCTCCCTCCCTCAAAACTGCAAAACTGCGAGGCATCCCAGGTAAACCCAGGGGAGCTTAGACAAAAATTTTCTTGCCTCACTTGACACGTTCCCAGGTGTGATGTATTATGTACCTTTGAGACTCAATTTAACTTAAAAAAATATGAACAGAACAAAGAGAACTACATACCGTCCTTGAATGTCTTACCAGCTTCTGCGCAGGAAAAGACAAAACATTTCAGAGATGCGAGTGACTTGAAAGTCACAAAAGAAGTAGAATAACTGGGAAGTGGCCCATGACAAACATTTTTAATTTTCTGGGAAGAGATTATAAGGTAATAAAAACCGAGATCAGTCTAGAAAGTCTGGCTGGAGCAGAGGATCCCACTGCCTAAGCGGATTAGGCACACTTTTCTGTCCTTGTGTGAATTCCAAGTGCCAGCCAGGAGGGGAGGCGTCTGCTTCCCAAACACGACACTGCAGCGGCAGTCGTGACGGCACAGCCCGTAGATAACGCTGTGCCAAATGAGGTCCCCTGAGAGTCGACTGTGGTCTGCAGTCTGCTCACCTGGGGCTGGCCTCCTAGGCACTGTCCCAGTTTACACGAGTCAGAACTCAGACATTCTCTGGCTTCCTGCCGGATTTTTTGAGGCACAACCAGCTTGGAAAGGGCAACTGAAGTGACATCTCTGGATTTCCACTGGACAAAGGGGACCCATGCTTTGACCAGGGTCACAGATCTCTTTGGGTCCCTTTTGGGTCCCCTTCTCCTAGTAGCATCATTCGACTTAACTGTTTATAACAAGATTTCACTTAAACTAGCTTCCCCAGTTACTTGAGATAAACAGCACAGAGGGAGAGAGAGAACTGAGGAGGGTAATAGAAAAATGTGTGCTTTTAGCTGAGACTTTCAGCGACTCATTTTGATTTTCAAAATAGCTCTCATTTCTGAATTCTGAATTTCTGAGAGAAAGATGGCAAATCTAATGATTGCCATTTAGGTTTTCCAGTGGCTGGTGGGTACTGAAAAATAAGAATTGGAAGGGCAGATACAGGATTGGGGCCAGGCAATTTTGGTTTTTCTTCTCCCCGTGAGTCACCATGATGTGCTATTTTGTACAGGTGTGCTTCTTCTTCTGCATCTTCATACCCTGCTTTCAATCTCAGTAAGGGATGGGGAAAAATTCCTCATTTGAAATTATTCCAGTACAGAGTAACATAGTAACATTTTAGTTTTTCCTTTAACTGGTACTTGAGTGGCTACTTTCCATGGAACATTGTGCTAGGCCCATGAACTTTGTGAAGATAAATGGAATGGCCCTTGCCTTAAAATAGCTTACAATTGACCCATAAAGCTATAACATACATTCACCCATCTGTCATACTTGGCTTGGTGTGACGCACACATGTTGGAAGAGTTGGCTGTAAAGCTCTGGGGATGTTTGGAGAAGCTGGAGGACATTTTCATTGAGAGGCGAGAGAATGTTTTTTTAAGACTGTGTCTTTGATGGCTGGGCCTTGAGAAACAAGTAAATAGAATTTGAGAGTTAGAAATGAGGAGAGAGGACATTATAGAAACAGCAGTGATAAGAACTAATGCCAAGGGTGGATTCAGGGAGCAGACACTGGCCCGGGTGTAGGATCTATAATGTTTTTCTTATAGCTTATCTTTAGAATGATTTCCAGGTTACACATCTTTTGCCCCTGTGTTATCCCATTCGATCTTTATACCAACTCCATAAGGTGGGTCTACGACTGCTTAGGATGACATAAATGGAGATATTCCTACTCATCAGGCAGTGGGGAGCCACAGAAAGTATTTATTTATTCAGGGATAGACAAATCTGAGCAGGGCATAATGAGCGGCAACTCAGTAAAAAGGGTTTTTGGTAGGGTAAATTGAAGTAGGAGAGTCTGGCATTGGGAAGACCAATTCTGAGGCTGCAGTGGTAATTTGGACTGGGAGTGAGAAGGGGGGTGGGGGTGGGGTGGGGAGAAGACTCGTTACCTAGTTAGAACCACAGGCCAGTGGGAAGTGGCTCGAATGCTTCAAGGAAGACCCCAAAATGAAAGTTTCATGAAACTCTTTTCTCCGACTTTTCCGTAGGGTTAATTCTGTACCCTCAGAAGATTATGGAACCTTTGTTTAGTGCTTCTTTCTGTCTCATTTAATTGTTATTTATGTATCTGATACCCTTATTAGGCACTGGATGTTATGATTCTGGTTGATAGAGGTTATGTTATTCATCTTTGCCTTCCTTTGGGGGAAGCATCTAGCATGGTCATTTGCACATAAGTAGTATTTAATAAACACTTGCTGTGTTTAACTCAAGTTTGGCAATAAAGGACAAAATGAGTGCTTAAAGCACCAGGGTTGGAGAGAGGGTTTATTTATTTATTTTCAGAAACAAGTGAGATATAGTGGAGGGATCGTACAAGTTGGAATCAAACTTGGTTAAAATCCTGGCACTACCCATTTGTTTTCTACTTGACTTTGGCAAAGTTACTTACTGTGTTTAAGCACAATTTTCCCTTATATAAAATGTCAATAATAAATTGTACTCTTCAAGGTTGCTGGAAGGACTAAATAAAATACCTCGTGCAAATTGCCTAACACAGTGTCTGGCATGAGGGGATCTTCAACAATGTTAGTTCGTGTCCAGGCCTGTTTCAGGCCCCCCCCACATTCTCCTCCCAATTTGAGGGTGTTCCTAGACAAAAGGGAAGATGAGGATGTTAAAAGGGGGACGATGTAAGAGGAAAGGGAAGTAACAGAAGAAATTTCAATGAGATGGAGCAGCTGGATGAGAAATATGGATGCTTCTTCCCTTTAAAGAGGCAGAAGGGAGAAAGGAATGGTGAAAATTATAAAAAATTCTGTTAAGTGAAAAAGAGAGGCTCTGGGAATACCAGTCTCTGAAGAATTGAAAGAAAGATTATCTGTGAGGGGTGAAGTGTGGGGAGGAGCTGTAAAAGGGGTTGGGCACTGGAAAGGGGAAGGCAGCAGTCTAGGGCCGGGAATCAGCAAAGCCAGAGAAGGATTCTTAGAAGTAGGAATGGTCAGTGAAGGCTCCATGGCATGAATTTGGTATTGACACAATTAGCAAAGCATCAGAAAGCAGGAGTCCAAAATGTTCCTGGCCAATTCCATTTATGCAGCTCTGTTCAGTTCTGTGGGAAGGGCTGAGCTGCACAGAGGGGCTGTCAACCAGGGAAGGGACATGGGGACCAACAGACCTGGGAAAACACACACACACATATATGTTTTTAGAACCTCTGAAAGTTGAAGGGACTGGAACAAGCTGGTCAGCACACAGAAGTTGGAACTATGCATAAGGAACTAGGCCTGCTGTGTGGTGCATGTCCAGTCTGTGAAAATTAGGTCAACTTAAGGGGGTGGTCAACTATGGAGGTTCTACTGTATATAATACATATATGTATATATAATATATATGTATATATGTATGTATATATTTTAATATATATATGTATATATGTATGTATGTATTTACTGTATATAATATATATATATGTATGTATGTATGTATGTATTTTTTTCTTTCTTTCTACGTATGAAGAATATACGTAGCATCAATATATTCTGTCAAAGAAGCAGAATGAATGGTTTAGCCGATCTAGTTCTATATTAAATAACCTTTTTATTTTATATGTGGAAAAGACTTTAGAGATTTTCTATTTCGGGCCAAATTTAGGTGTGAGAACTCAGTAAGTGACTTGCCAGAACTTATTTTACCAGGGGGAGCTATGGTATAATGTTTAAGAGTGTGGCCCTGGAACCTGCCCTCCAGCTACATGACTTTGGCAAATTTTGTAACCTATACAAAACTTTTAATAATGCCATCATCATAGGATTGTTTTAAGGATTAAATGAAGTCACCTTTACAGCACGCTTCCTCCAATGCCCGAGAGATGATGTCACTTCATGAACATTGTTTAACCCGGGTCTCCTGATTCTTGTGTACAGTCTATCTTCCACATGGGGCTGCCTTGTTGACTGACAGGCCTTCCTGAGAGACGGCTGTGATTAATTGAATGAAAGTCTCTTTTGGAGTCTACTCTATTCTTTAGCTATGCTAAATATATTTGGCCCATGTTTCTTATGAATTTACATCTTTAACCCTTGACACACCAAATTTTCTTTTCTAACTTCCTACTGAACTTATATGGTTCCTACACAGTCAGGATGATCTTGCTGGATACACTTGTAAAGGCTGAGCTTCAAATATAATTTATGAAACCAGACTCATTTCTTTACAGCCACATACTTTTTATAACCACCTACTTTTGGAGATTCATCTCAATTTTCTTAATCAAAATTCTGTTCAGTAGGAACACTATTAAATTTTTTTTTTTTGCATAAGGAAAGCAAAGGAACAGAGAAGGTCAGTGAGTTTGCTGAGGCTGACGTGACAGAAATGTGGGGCACAAAGCTTGGCATAGTAGTGTGGCTTCTCCTCCAGTGACCTCCAAACCACGAGGAGCTTATCCAGAGACATGTTCTGGGGCTTGTCAGCATGGCATATATGCTTGAAGTAAACCACAAAGTACCAACCTCACCTTTTTAGACACCTGAAATAATGACTTCTTTTTCCTACCTCTCTCCCTTCAATTTTTGTGGCAATGAAGAATCAAAAATCAGATTGAGCAAGGCTATTTGGGCCTCAGGAAACAAGTCAATTGTTTGTGTTTTCTTCACTCCCAAGATATTCTGAGGGTTGGTACACACCAGCCTGGAAAAGGGAAGCATCGGCGGACCATCTCATTTCTGACTCAGTCAGCCAGCTGGGTGTTGAGACTATTTCCATGGCTTCCAATCCGTCAGTGCTTGAAAACATTTACTACGGAAAGGATCGCTGGCTCGGGGAAGACATTTGTCTAATTCAGCAACAGCACTTTACACTGCATTTCCAGATTATGCCTCTCCTTGAAAATGATCTATTACAGGAGCAGTTTATAAAATTAAACACTTGTCATTATGCAATGCAAAATTCATGAAGCAACCAAATGTCAGGGATCTACATATTTAAAAGATGGGAGTTTTAGCATTTCTTCCCTGGCATGGATTCTGAGCAGTAAAAGGCCCAGAGAAAAACATAGCTTATCCCAAAGCTGCTGTGGAATGGACCAAATCATTCCTTTTGGGAATTATTAGTCCAAAGGGATTGGACTAGTGGAAAAATAATTTTCTATTTAATAGTTATTTAGTAAGTATTTGCCATGTGCCAATTGCTGGGCAAAGTACTGGGGCAACACCAATGAGTATAAGCAGCATCCGTCTCCTCTGGGTCCTGAGTTCTAGTGAGGGCCAGGTGGGGGAGGAAGGCAACAGCAGGCAAACAAATCAGTGAAGAAGAAAATGATGCTTCGGGCACTCAATGTTCCCTCTCTGTCCCCACATACTATTTTTTTTCTGTTAGAGAAAAAAGGAAGTATCTTTTCTCAAACGACAGCAGCCGTTTTTGAATTGCCAGGGCCAAATCACTCATCTACAAACAAACACTGAGCAATTATGGGGTGCAGAGTAGCGTACTGGACATAGACGTGAGCGAATGCCACGGGGTGCAAAATAAACTGGCTCTCTGCAAGGAACTTTCTTTCGAAGAAATATAAAATACACTGTTGATAACACTGATGATCATACTGTTGGGACTCCCTGAGCCAAGTTCTCTTCCATTATAACTTTGCTTCTTGCTCCGGAGGAGACATGAATAAATACTCATCCCTAGGTTTGGCCTGTGATAGCTACAAGAGCATCAACTTAGACCCTTGAGTGGGGGTCTGATTATCCATCCATTTTATGCTCGTGAAGAATACTCCTTGCTAAAGGGTCCAGTGACGTAGGAGTCTACCTCTAATGACTTCTTCACTGGGAACCAGACCAGGTGCCACGATTCCTCTGGGGTGTCTGCTCCTCCAGCGTTGAGACCCCTGAATACACTAGTGCTCCTCCCTTCCTCCGAGCTCTGTTGTCAGTTCTCATACCACACTCACCAGTTCACCACAAAGAAATTGTGTCATGACATTTAGATCTGGCTGCTTTGGCACAGTCATTTTAATGCCAGGAATTTTTGACATGGAAACATGGCTTTGACATAATATTTTAGCCTCTGACTCTCAGTGTTTTAAAATATGCATCATGGTGAGAGTTCAGGGTATAGTAAGGGTCAGGGATATTGGTTTCACATGTTAATTAGTAATGACACAACAAAGAAAATAGCAATTTTATATATTGAAAGTGCCGTTTTGATGTCAAAACAGCTACATCAACATGATTATGTCAAAGTGGATTCATCAACCCACGATGTCAAAAAGTTCTTGGGTTGCCTTTTTACTTCACCTTTATTGTTCATTGAGGGCACGATGGAGGGATCCTTTTCCAGAAAACTCTCTAATCTGAAAATGACACAGGCATCCAACCTCAGCAAGGAACCACATACATTGGATTCCATGTGGCTTTCCTGGTGAGGCATAACACCATGCACCTGTGTCAGAAAACAAGGCCCACCCACTGGGGTAACATAGGCCATCAAACAATGGCCTACTGGCAATCTTTTTTGGGAATATCTGTATTTCCCTGAAATTGACACCACTAAGGGAGGATCTCAGAGCAGAGGAAATATCAGGAACAAATAAGATCTGCCTTAGATTGCCATCAGATGCATGTGCATTTTGAGAGATTAGTAAGACCTAGTTTTAGAAGGAAGGAATGAAAACTTCCAGAAAGGAAGACTGCTGTGTGAACAATATTCTTGTACAGGGATTGCCAGAAAGATGAATTTGACTAGAACTTGAGATGTGTTCAGGGAGCAAGTGGAAGAAAATGGAATGTAGTTGGAGAAGGGCCTTGAATGTGTGAAGATACAAAAATTTGGTGTTATATTGAGAGGCAGCAAGAAGTTATTATGGATTTTAACAGGTGAGTTCCATGACAGAAAACTGCTTGAAAGACTACTCAAACTTCTTTGTGAGATGAACTGGTACCGAAGTGGAGTTAGAAGCCAGAAGAACTGACCAGGAGTTACTCTGCAGCCCAGGTAGAAGGTAGTGAAGATTTGTGCACTGGCTCTGGAGGTAGAAATTAATGTTCATGTTTCAATGAAATGGAGATGATGGAAATTGCAAGACTTGGGTAAAAATGATATATTGGGGGTAAAAGAAGAATAAATTCAAAATGAATCTAATATAATGAGTTTGGTTGAAGACTGAGCATGGTATTGCCATTGATAGCAATGGATGGACTTGGGAAGAATGTCTATTGGAGGGAGAGAGTCACAAGCCCAAAGTTTACTATCATAGTACTGATGATCCAACCACAATAAATGGCGGCACAGGGCTGTAAAGAGGTTAAAAAAATCCCTGTAGAAATGGAAGGTTTGGGATCTATCTTTACTAAGGTGGAGTCATGTGAGCAAATAATTATTATCACCATTATCATCACTGCTACAGGGGCGTGTGAGTAACTACACTTGTAAAGTCACAAACATATATATGGACCAAACTCCAAGTTTAAATAAAGTCTCCATAAAGGAAGACAAGAAACCAGTAAAAAAAAAAAAATTGAAAACAGTGAGGCATTAAGAATTAGCATGTTGCATGGAGAGGAGAATGCTTCAAGAAAAGGATGTAGTCAGGGTATCAGGATGAAGGAACACATTCAAAACAGTGAAATGAAATTTGAGCACTTGGAAAGACTAACTTCCTTTTGAGAAAGTTATGTATTCACAGGCAGGGAGTGGCTGGAAAAGTGGAGATTGTAATAAAACTAGGTTTAAAAAAGGACAGAATCAAAGTTGGAAGGAACTTGGAGGTCATTGATTATAACTTCCTTTCCATTTCGGGAATCACATCCAGGAATGGCAGCCCTAACGATACTCACTCCGCCTTGTTGGAAGGGTACCCTCTAATTTGTCAGCCATTCGATTCCATATTTGGACAGTAGTCCACTGGGTTAGTGATTTCTTCATTTCGTTTGGATACAACGTGGAAAGCTAAAACTACAGAAGGAAGAAATTTGCCAATAGAAGGAAAGCCCAGAGGGATCAAGAGAAGATCTTGCATTTATGTCAACCAGAAGAGAGGCTCATAGATAGTTACAGGAAAGGGAAACAGAAGCAACGTGAGGAAAGGGTTAAAGAGTCTGGAAAGGAGAGGGATGGCAAAGCCCTCAGAGGCCACGAGGCAGGAAGTGATCAGAGACACAGAGGGAAAGGTTGTTTTCTCTTTATTTATCCACCCACTAACCGGTGCCTGATGCGGTGCTTTTAGCATAGCGTGTGTGCAATAGAGAGACGTGCTGATTGATTAATTGAGGAGAAGAAAAATATGTTTGAGATCCAGAAAAAGATAAAGGGAGAGATTCAGAGGCAGTTCTGGGAGCTAGTTGGTGACAAATCAGGTGAACTGAGGTGCAAGAGAAAATTCAGAAGCCTCACTTTTGGCCACTGCAAAGAAAATGGCTGCTGTTTCAGTCCCTTTAAAAGATAATGATTAAAAAAAAAAAAAATAAAGCCGTCTGACTGACTCCTTTGTGCCTTCTACCAGAACTAAAGTAACAGGCAAGGCATTCAGATAAAACTGTCCCTCCTGGAGGAAGAGACATGCCAAGAGAACCGTGGCCAGATGGGAGCCGTGGAAAGAGGCTCGGAGGGGCATTTTGATTGCCCAGTTAGTTTGGATTTAAACCAGGTGCCTCTGGGGTAGAAGGCCAGCACTTTGCCAGTCAGGAGCAGGGATGGAAGCTGCTGTTGTGTGAAAACAAGTTAAGTCACTTGGTTCCAGGGAATATGGTCCAAGTGTCATAAATGCATCTGTTTAATAATGCATATCGGTAGCTGTTCCAGAATTTGGGCTCCTTGAGCTGCCTTTGTTTCCTCATTTCCAGAAAAACATACAAGCCCGTGTCTTAACAAAAGCACTAGATGGCAGCATAGGATATCTATTCAACCGTCTCTCTCCACAGGCTGCTGGAATTTTGACAGCTACAAAACGGTACCTGTGGTTTTGTGTATAAAACTGGTATAACTGTTTGTACATTTAAAAAATGTAACAATAAATTAAACATAAGGGAAAGGGGTTGCTAATAAATACAGTGTTAGACTGCATTTTTGTATACCAGGTGACAAGCTCGGGCATTCAGACCTGATTTGTGCAGGGGATGGGCAGGACGGGAAGCAAGTTGAAGGAGCTGCAAAATGTACATGCTGGGTGATTAGAGCTGCCGTGAGGGTTGTCGTCGACTTACCCATGTGTCTGTGTGCATTACGCAGAGGTGAAAATCTAGGGAGGTGAGGGGCAGAATATGTCTGAAAGTCTAGATACAAGGGAATATAGAAGAAAGCGTGGTTGTGTGATTCCCTACCTCACTGTTTGGATGCATAGAAGGTAAAAGTGTGAGCTCATTATATTTGTTTTCCGTAAAGGGACATAAATTGTGCCCCTCCGTTCTCCTACTCATCACATAGAAAGTGGGCCTCTTATGCCTGCATACCTCGTAGCTGGTAGGCCTGGGCTCGGTGCACACTGTCATCTTTTTTCCTTAGTCTGGGTTGATTCACTATCTTGGTTAGAACATCTGCCATTTGAGACACTCAAGGACGTGAGTTTGATTCCATCAAGGGGCAGTTGACAAGCTATACAGAAAAAGGAAACGAAAGGAATTCCAAGGTCTTGGAGGGTAAACCTCACTTGCACGTGAGCTGTACAAAGATTCTTTACCACACCTAGAAAAATCATTCAAAGCACAAATCCTCCCAGTATGGTCAGGACCATTATCTTTTTATTCATCTTTTCATTTAACAAACATTTATCATCTGCTACATGTCAAGCAGTGTGCTAGGTAATGAGAGGGATCTAAGAAAACACAAAGCATATGAAAAACCCCAAATAGTATATATAACATTATCCTCATCTCCTTTATACAGAGGCAATAATAATAATAATAGTAATAATAGTTACTAGTGGTATAAGGCTTTATAGTTCTTGACTACCATTTGGACTTTTTATTTTTATAGGTGAAGAACTAAAGTTCAGAAATACTAATTTGCCCAAATCATAGTCAAAAGGGGTACTGCTGGGACTGGAAGCTAGTCTTTTGATTCTAATTTTTAAACTCTTTCCATTATACCATACAACTATAAAGAAAATGCATCATATTTTATACCATTTCAAGCTTTTATCCTCTGAGATTTTAGTCTCAAAAATCTGTGAAATTTAGATCAAAGATTTGAATTCAAGTGTTGTGTGATTATTTACTTAGTAAATAAAGTCTAGAAATAAAAAGGTGTTCTACTAACCGTGGAATAAAAACCTGTAAGGTGCTAAGAGGAAAATTCCACCTTGGTATATTGTTGTTTTATTGCTTGCTTATAAATAAGGCAAATGCTCTTTTTGATAGCATTGTTTTTTAAAAGTGAGAATGCACATTTCTTCTGTTGAAGAAGGGGTATTTTCCAGAGCTAATTTCTTTACTTTGTGTACATAAATGTCTCTGGTTGTTTTTCTGGGATTTTTGTGGGTTTTTTAACTCATAGAAACAACACATCACCCTGCAGACTTCCTGGCACATTAGAAGCTTCTCATGTATTTGTTGAATGGGTGGAAAGAATGAAAGGAAAGAGTCGCCGTCTGTCGCTTTCACTTGGTGCAGCCCGTGCTAACCTGTCTCATTCCAGAGCATCTCTCAATTTTAAGATCAGAGCTTACCTCAAATTCTACCTGCTAAACAAAACTTTCCCATATGGTATATTGTCTGTCGCCATACAATGTAGCACCTGATTTTAGATTTTCTTTCATTGTTCTCAGGTTGTTCCATGTGGCCAAGTCATGTTTCCCAACCAGAGTATCAGGTCTAAGAGGACAGTGCTTGTCACCACATCGTATCAGTGTACTTGCTTCTCACAACATGTCTGTTTAAATCTGTAAATTCTGTGTGGTCACGCCTTTCTGCGGTGGCACATTCCAGTAGAATCCCATCCCCAGGCACTTGAGCATGAGCAGGGAGGCGGAGATGCTATCTTTTGGGGATGCTGCACCAGGTGAAATCATCCTGTTTCAATGTGGTCATTCAAAGCCAACAAAGAGGCCGTGTCGCTTTATTCCTGGAGGCCGCTGATTGCCCATTTTAGTGGTCTGAGTCCATCATCTCTTTTTAGCCGGTCACAAAGGGCCGGTTGTAAACAACCACTGTCCAAATGGGATTGTATTACCCAGGAGATGAGCAAATGCCAGGTAAAGTCTCAGATTCTGAAAGGCTAAAAACCTGTGATGTAAATCAGAAGCCAAGACCATAAAAAACTAGGTTGATTTCCTCTTACTTAGCATTCAGTGCAATGAATCATTTAAATACGCAGTTGTTTTTTTTTAAAAAATTAAGCTTTCAACACAGAGATTAATGAGGTTCCCCCCCTCTTTGCTTTCTGTGTTCATCAGCCTACAGTTGGCTTATCCACAGGCAATGTGTTGCCATCTATGTGGCAGGATTTAAAGTATACTACTGAGTCCCCAGACTTTCCCCCTGCTGGCCTAGTATAGTACAATCTTTAGAATTATTTACTTTGGATAAGCCATTGCTTCCAGAAAATTTTTATGAAAATGACTATTACCTGACAGACATATTAGAAATTACTAACAAAGAGTAATTCGTTTGGTTGCTTAATTTTTCCTCAGCATTGGTATCACCACTTTCCTCCTTTCCCCACAAGAAAAAGGAGGGCAGAAAAGGGAAAACATCATCATTCTGGGTTAGGAAGTTCTAAAACAATCTTTACTCCATTTATTTATTTATTTGGTCGGGGCTGGGTTTGAACCCGCCACCTCCAGTATATGGGGCCGGCACCTTACTCCTTGAGCCACAGGCGCCACCCCTTTACTCCATTTATAATCAAAGTTATAGTTAATAGAAATTTGGGAACATCCCAAAGGAAAATTTAGATCTTGTTGTGAGAATATTGTGAATATTAACTTTCCCCTTCCTATGTTACTATTAATACTAGTACTCAACAGGAAGTGATTCATAATTCCCGCTAACCTTTTGTGTATTTTAGTAAGAAGGTGGAAAGCCTTCCACTTTCCACAAGGACAGAGACTTAGAAATCTAAGTTAATCCTAAGAGACCAGAGATCTAGGCCGTGTTGGAGTTCCTGGCGCAGGGATGTGGGCGCACATAGCCTATCCCCAGCGAGTTCTCTCTTTTCTGCCTCTAAGTGTCCTGTTTAAATCTCAGGGACTATTTAAAATCTTAAGAGGTGACAAAAGCATCTCTGCAAATAAGCCTCTGAGGGTGGAAAAGAAGGAGGGTGTGTCCTTGAGAAAGGGGCAAAGGAAGGCTCCCACAGACTAGGTGAGATTAAACCTCACAGTGCAAATTAATTGTGCTGCAAAAAAGATGGTGCCTGGAGCTTACACTCCAGATTTAGTACCAGCTTTTATAAATGAAGACAAGTTTTGAGACAAAAGGTGAAAGGATTGAAAGGCTGAAGAAACCAAAAGTCCATTGTTTTTGTTTTTACTTCCACACTCTCAGCCGCTGTCCCAGCGGGTTGGTCTGACACTTGCGGTATAAACTCACTTGTTCTCAGGGCTGATCAGCACAAATGGATCTACTAGTCTATGGCTCTTATATCAAGTCCTCCAAAACCCTTTTATAGCTGCTCTTGCCTTCAAGGTGGGCCTTTATTTCCTTATGTCCACCATGGGGCCTTTAAATTCTGAGCTCTAGACATTTGGCTCCATGGAGTAATCATATGACTTTAAGCAAGGCTCTCAGTCACTATATTCTTCCCACTCCTATAAAAATTATTTTTCAAAGGTGTCATCCAAATGTCTATGCTGGCCCACAACTGTCTCTCTTACCTTTGTGCATTCTGGCTGCCATTAGATTTGCGTGTTCTGAGATTACTTATTCTGTGTTAATAACACCTCCCCAAACAGAGAGTTAGGTCTAACTATTCAGGGTCCATGTTATACTTTTTCTGCAGTATTTTCTACAGTAAAAATATTTATCGATTGGTGGATGGTATTGGCGATTTTATTATCTAAAGAGGAATTGTTTAGAATGTGGATTATTCCATTTGGATTTCTTACTCTTTCTTCTTCCCCCACTACCTTACCTATTTTATAGCGCTCGGCCCCCCACCAGTCTACAATGGGAATAACAGAGAACAGACAATCTGGTCTCTGGGGCCATTCTTTGATGAAAGAAAATTTGAGAAACCATTGCCTAGAAGGAGATTTTTGAGTTATCTATGATTTTTCAATTATCCTTGAATTTTTTCTGCTGTTGGCAAGGGCTTTTGGAGAGAAACTCATGAAAGTTTTATGTAAGAACTGATACTATTAGAGAGAGGTAAGGGTTATGTGCAATGTAGGGAATTGAAGATAAGTGCTGCAGCTGTTCAGCTGGGTATAATAATACACACTTGGTGATACTTAGATTCTGATGGTCTACTACCAACTGCCAAGAATTTTTAAACAAAGAGAGCATAGAATATTTGCATAACTAATCCCAAATTTAGGAACTTAATTTATTTTTGTTAAAAATGGAAAGGAGAAGAAAAAATATCAAGTCTGTATAATTGGTGAAACCAATTAAATGCTTCCTTGCTTTTTTGTCCTTACCTGCTTTTTTTCCCCATCCTCCTTTTTTTCCTTCCTTTGTTTTTCTTTCTTTCTTTTTTCTTGCCTTTCTTTACTCTTCCCTCCCTTCCTTGCTTCACTGCTACAAGTGGGAAGGAAGGGGAGAAATAAGAGGAGTGTTGGGAAGGGACGTGTTTGTCACAAGTGGGCCAGCTGCTGTTCTGCTGGCCTCTGTCATGATGACAAGTGAGAAAATATTCCTAATGGCGCCCACCTTTCCATTTCCATAGCTCCAGGGTTGCACTACCCTAACACTGGAGTACCACGGGCCAGTCCACATGCTACAGAAATTGCTGTAAAATGACTTCTGTTTGCCAACAGCAGATGACCGGAGCACCATGGCCACAGTTCCCATATGGCGGTGCATGGCAGAATTGTGGGCTTTGCCAAAACATTGGTGACCTTATGTACAGTTGCAAAAAAATTAAATGAAGCCGATTTCTAGAGCCTAAAAGAGTTTAACACTAAAAGCAGAGCTTTTTCTTCTAGTTTTTATATCTCGTTTGTAAGCCATGAAGGGACTCTAGAGCCAGAGTCAAAGTCTCAGGGCCTTGCTGTTCTGCACACACCAAGAAGACCACACGTCCTCCGCAGATAGATGGTAATGTGGCTCCAGCTTCTCAGTGGAGGCAGTAAGTCTTCTCAGGAACATACCTTCATTGACTTTCTAAGGCCAAACTAGTTGCGACATGCCTGTGCCAACTTCTTCCAGAGTTGAGTGTGAGGCATAGAGGGTTTTGGGGGAGGACTCCTTGTGACTTTCCGCTTCTCTGACGATTTCCAAATAAACAGTGCAGCCTTTCTGTTATGAGATTTGAGGCAGAGAACTAAACGAGGTTGGCTAAAATTTTGACATTCCAGAGCTCCAGTTCCTTTTGATGAAAAGCAACAGCATTGAAGTGATCACCACTATACAGGACTGAAAGGTACAGAAAAGAAAATGATCTGCTAAGGGTTGCTTAGGTTTAGGTTTGTGTTTTGTTTTGTTTTGAGGCAAGACAGAAAAGATCAAGGCTTTAATGTCTATTCTTCATCCTTACCTTCCCTCCAGTGCCACATACCAGAGGCCAGTATCTCTAGGAATTGGTTGTGTACAAAGGTGTTTATGTATATTGAAACAGCTCCTGAACAAGGGCCTCAAAAATATAATCTCAGAAAGTCATTCACCAAAACCACAGAGCTTTCTGCTAAGGAGAACAGCATCATGTTCTTAGGGCAAGAAGGAGCCGATTTCTCAGCTTGTAGGCTGTACTGAGCAAAATTTATGAATGTTTATCCCACATTGCTTATCACATGTTTTCCTGGTACAGATAAATTGTCTACCAAATAGAGCAGGTTACTTTATAAAGTCTCTGTCTTAGGCACCACGAAAGGGGAGGACTTCCTCTGCCATCTCTGCAGCCCTGAGTGGAGCAGCAGCAGCATATGTTATCTGTCAAGGTATTGAAGTCTACAGTGCTGAGTTTGGTATTTTTTCCTTCCTAGGATTTAGAAATAAACTGGTTAATAACAGGTGTTGGTTGCTTCTTGGTTAGGTAGCTCAAGATGATTACCCTGAGCAAGGGAAAACGAAGATTTTTAAAACCAATGTCGTTAGTTTTCCATAGTACAGAGAAAATGCGATTCACACAGACTACAGCATAAAACTCACCAGATCCTAATATTTAGCCAGGTGCCTTGTGAACCCATATTTCTAATTAGAGGAGGAACCAGGGGACTAATACAGATCACCCAGTGCATACATCAGTCAGTGTAGGTGAGAATTTTCCAAATCTCAGTGACTTCACACAGTGAAGATTTATTACTTGCCCAATTCACGATCTAAAGCAAGTTGGTGGGGCGGACGGGGAGTTTCTATACAGATGTCTACATCTTCTAGGACCTTAAAGCACATACTCCATCAAACCCCCCAACTCAGCTGGCTAATAAAGAAGAAAGAAAAACTGGAGAAGGCACAACCATTCTGAACTGCTTTGACATGGGAGTGACACATACTACTTCTTCTCAGGGTTATCATGAGAAGTCCCTTGACTCTATCTAATTGCAAGGATCTGGGAAACACAACTAAGTATGCACCAGAAAGGACAAGGACACAGGTCATGAGTTACACAATGTAACTAGTGTCACAATGTACTCTCAGCTTGGCAATAGCAATACCTGTGTAATCATAGGATGAGCCTTTTTTTTTTTTTTAAATTAGGGGATCTAGCTAGCATGCTGCCAGCCTCATGCCATGTAATAATAATCTGTAAAAGAATTACAGACACAACAGAGGGACGCTAACATTTTCCTTTCTTATCACCTTCCCTCAATATACATTCTAACCCTGACTATTGCAGCTAGAGTTCAATATTTGAGGGTGACAGTAGGGGATTCGTCACCAGTCAGATCTTGTCAAGTCAGCATACACGGCAGGCTCCTGATCTGAGCCTGGGCAGCTGGTGAAGTGGATTGTAAATTTCAAGGCAGCGCCATTCCCAATTGCAATGGCACCTCGTGTTTCATTTCTAGCTCCTTGGTGAGAGTGTCTCCTCCCCCTGGCATGGCATTTAGATTGTTTTAGTGGCTCCTAAGATAAGTGTGAGGAGAACATAAAAACTCCTTTGAATTGTAATCAGTCTGTCTCCAGACATAATGCTAGCAAAGATGCTTAAACAGCACTCTGTAAAGATGTTAAGAAAATATTTGTAGTGCTTCACACACACCTATAGACAAAAAACAGTTCTTGTTGCTGTAGAAGCGGCAACACTGTACAGCCTTAATTAAAGCATCATCTGACCTGTTTTTTTTTTTTTTTATGCTACAGTTGCAGAATCCTGCTGAAGAAAGGATTAATTACAGATGAGCTGTGTGTCAT
This sequence comes from Perodicticus potto, assembly GCA_963574655.1. Classification (NCBI taxonomy): domain Eukaryota; kingdom Metazoa; phylum Chordata; class Mammalia; order Primates; family Lorisidae; genus Perodicticus; species Perodicticus potto. Next base: position 25,852 of record CAUYRH010052029.1, on the reverse strand, counting down.
GATAATTAACTATTGCCGCTTCTCTTACTTGCCACATTCTGGTACTTTTTCCGCTTTAGTAGATTCAAGGAATGAGAATTTTTATCACATCCCCTGCCTACAGTCCCTGATGGATTTGTCACACATAAATTTGCGCAGCATACACAAAATATTGAGCCATCAGCATTTTTTTTTAAATCCCCAAGTACATTGGAACATAGAGCAAAGGGAAACGTGGAGCAGAGCAAAAGTCAAGCACATAGCAAGGTCCAGGTGAGAGGGTGTCAGAGGCTTGTGAGACGCAGAAAAACAGTTTGAGGACACGAACTAGCTTTGGAAATGTTGATATATGTTGACAGGAGACCAATAAAGGACATCCAATTGATCATGATGAGACAACAAGATCATCTGACTCTGATCTGATTGAGATTCAGGATTTTCCAAGTTAATACAAGGCAAGCTCCTTTATTGCCAAGGTCATGCCAGGTTGTAGAGTTTCACACAGCATGCAGAACTTCCGAAAGCATCCATAATCCTAGAAAATGCATAATGTCCTCTACTTAAAAGATTCTATTCTACTACCATTTGATTTCCTAAGCAAAGTCCCCATCTCCACCCTGCAGTCTCTTCTGTATTTATCTGTGCTCAGCCTAGGAGAGCTGCAAGGAGTTAACCAATAGGTGATGGTTTTCTTTTTCTTTGGGGCCTCTCTTAAGAGCTCTGGTGCTGCAGGCCACTTGGAATAAGGGTTAGAACTTTCCTGTGATTATTCTACTTCTGGAATTTCTGAAAAACGGCCTTTTCACCTTCACTCTCCCATCCCTTTCAATAGTTGTATAAAGTATATAATTCTCAGTACTGAACTTCTATCTAATCCAAATAACTAGGGCTTCAGTGTTTCACGTTAAACCCTGATTGATAGATAAACACACTTTCTAAGAGTAGAGTTTAAATTCTGTGTCTGACTTATTTCTAAACAATTATGTATAGGGAATGTTTTTTGGTAAATAGCCAAGAATCCAATTTTTTGAGGTTAATTATATTTTGTAACATAATTTTTTAAAACATAAATTATTTCATTTCACTTTCAACATAACTTACACACAGGCAATAATATTATTCACTACAAATGACAAACACGTTAAGCTGAGGGCACACCAGCGTGATCCTTAGATCTCTTAGATTCACTGCATATTATTTTCCAGAACAAGGTGAGCTATAAATAAATAATTCCCAAATAAAGTATCTTTTGGCTTTTTAGAAAATATACTTCCTATGCTTTCTAACAGATTATGTAATTGTAGCAAGTTATGAGATGAATGACACTGGATAGAGAAGTGGAAAATGTGGATTCTGTCAATACCACGTTGTGGACCATTTGCTAGCGATTTACAATTGTATCTCCCACGTAAAAAATTCTGAGAGTATACAAAGTTAAGAAATGCATTACATTTGCAGTACATTAATAAGTATATATTTTAAGATAAAGCACCAAATATGAACAGTTATAATTTGTGTTAAAAAATTCACAAAAGGACTATATAACTTATCAAAAGAGTCTGAGTCCTGGCTGTGTTTTTGTCCTATAGAAAGTAGGTCTTCTGCTTTCCTAGACAATCTGAAATTTACACACATGTGCTTTCTCACATGTGTACATGCTTCAGTTTAGAACAACTAGTTGTGATAATTTAAAAATAACAATACTAAATGTTTATATATTCTTTGCAAACTGTAGCTGTAGGTAGAACCCTCCAGTTCAAATTTAGTTGAGGTAAACATGTGGTACACAGAGATATTGATAAACACAGGACAGAGGGAATGTGAAATTCTTTTCCAGAGTGAAACAGATAAACTCAAACATGTGGCTTCAACATTGTTTCCCAGATATGCTTAAATAAAAAATACAATATGCTATATAATTTTGGGAGAGAATTTAAGAATAAAGATGTGAACTCTAAAACTGTTTTTTAACCTCATTAGCACTATAGTCCTTTTCTTCTATTAATGCAGCAGTTTTGAATAGGGTTTTTCTTACACGTGTGTTAAATTTTCAGTTTATTGCATTAGCTATTTCTATCCTGGTAGCAATCCATATGTTTAAGTAAATGTAATTTTATTATCCATATTTTACAAAAAAAAACTATACTATTATCCTCATTTTACAGGTGAGAAAATTGGGGCTTGTATAGTCTAAATAATTTACCTACACTAGGCCACTTAGGCAAGCGTTGAGGAGGTTTACTAACAACCAGGTGAGTGGTCTTCTCACTGTTCTGTGCCCTCTCTCCTCATGTATACAAGTGAGTTAAGCCTCACTGCTTTCAACTTCACCTTCATGATCAGGGAGTGAGGTTTGGCCAGGTTGGGCAGGTGGAGGACTGGACAAGGAAGATTTCATCTAGATCAACAGGCCCCAAGCTTTACGTATGATCAAGGCAATAAAGGTAAGGCGTATACATGACAACGAGTCTGTAGGACAAATGAAAAGACAAAAAGAAAAATGGTATGGTGGCCACAAGAAAGGTACTTCTTAGATCTGTGGCTGCAGGGAGCACCGTTGACTACCTCAGTTGCTACATTCTAAAAATCCATGGCTACATTCATCCCAAAGATGTTTTTTGGGTAGGTGTTTTCAAGCACTAAAAGAGTATGGCAGGATTATCACAATATGACTGTGCTGATAGGCTTGTTACTGGAAGACTCCTCTGGCAACGTTAGCTAGAGGATACCTCATCATCTCATTCCAGGGTGGTGGTAGTGGAGAAGTGGTAAAAGTGGTTGAATTATGTATATATTTTGAAGACAGGATTGATAGAATCTACTGACAATTTGTATGTAGGATATGAGAGAAAGAACGTAAGGCTGACTCCAAAAGTTTTGATCTGAGCATCTTGAAAGATGGTCTTGCCATCAGCCGAGATGGAGAAGTCCTTGGGTAGAGCACATTGCTGGAGGTGATGGGGAGATGAAGATTAGGTGGTCAGCCTTCTAGTAGCATTGAGTTGGAGGTATCTATTAGACATCCAAGCACATATACCGAGAAGGCAATTTGATGTATGACTCTGGAGTTTAGGTAGGAGATGTAGAGTGGAATTACTGTGTACATTTAAGAGACATCAGCACGTAAATGGAACCGAATGAGATCTCTGATGCGGGGCATTGGAGAGAAGTGGTTGAAGGACTAAACCCTTGGGGTTGGAAGGGTTCCCATCTCACCACTTTGTTGGAGAACCAGCAAAGAAGCCTGAGAAGGTGTAACAAGAAAGGTGGTAGGAAAACTAAGCGGACAATAATACTGAATACCCTCTGAGACATACCTAAGGACTGAGGAAGATCAGGAATTGCACACCTGAGTATGAGTTATAAGAATAGGATGGGCTGGCATTCTTCACTACAAAGACATTCAAATTGACTGTGATGTTGAGAGCTAACCTGATACTGTGAAGCTCTGAATTATTTGCTCTGGGATCTGTTTCAGGAAAGCAGCTTTGTGTTTCAAAGACTAGAAAATGTAGCCCAAACCTGCTTTAATAATAGGGGGAATTCTTGAACCACATATCTAAAATGGTCAATAGTGAGATGAGCTTCGGGTGAGATGTGCTGAGTACTGTCATGAGGGACATGAGTGCATTTGATTTTCCACAGTATAAACTTTATTCTGATGTTAGCTTCCCTCACAGTTTTAAGGCCCCTGTTAACAGCCTGCAGTTTGATATTAAATGCTAAATTATTCATTTTGGGCAGGACAGAGTTTCTTTTGTGGGGGGAGAAAGAGAGAGAGAGAGTGAGCTCTTTTTAAGAATTTTCCAGAAATAAAATATTTGCCCAAATTAAATTCATATCCACCCCTTGGCTGAAGAGATAGGATGCACAGTTTTGCATGAACCATTTAGCACCTGTTCTACATAGGTCCTGCCAAAACTTGTGACCATAAGATTAGAGGGAAGGAAGAAATGAAGCCAGGGAGATCCTTAGTGGTCTGTGAAATAGACTTCTTGTTGTTAAGTGTAACATGTGATTGTGGTTGAGTTTTGAGGTGTGGTCCCTCAGAAACATAAGGAAATTCTCCAATAGCCTACCTAACTGTAAATCTAAGACTTGTTGGTGAAATTGGATAAAGAAAATAAATCTTCACCATGAAGTTGGCTATTTCTTCTTCCTTAGTGAAAAAAAGTAATTCTCAAACCTGGGCTGTGTGTCAGAATTGGCAGATTCCTAAGCCTCACCCAAGGCTCCCTGAGTCAAAATATTCAGAAAGAGTGTTCAAGATCTATATTTGGGGGGAAACTCTACAAAGAACAAGAGAGGAAGCTTTGGGAACTAATTTCTAAGGCTTATGCAAAGCTTATCTTCAATAATAAAGAGTGTCACAGCTCTGGGCTGTGATATCAATATCAAGGAACAAGGTGGCCTGTTGTGTGGAAGTTTAAGCCACATCACTGTGAATGAAGAGAAAAAGTGTCAAGGCTCCCTGGCAGTATAAACTCTCCTGACAGACAAGAAACACAGATTTTGCTGGGAATTTGTGTTTCTCCCTGCTCAACGACATCATTTTTAGGATGTAGACAACATGATTTGATTCATGGACCTTTCCAAGTAGCTGCACTTTAGAGCCAATGAATTAAGGGACATCCAGATGTGGCTCTTTGAGTAGATAGAATTCCCAATTTTTCCCAGCTGTTGTCCTCTGGTGTTCTTACTATGTTGTAAGCTCTATTCTAAGGTTTTATTTAACTGAGTCCTCAAAACAGCTCTCAGAGGTTGACATTATTATCCCCATTTTATAACTGAAGAAACTGAGGAGTAAAGAGGCAACATAACTTTACCATGTTGACCCAGTCAGTGGCAGAGTTGATTCCAGGACTGCCATTTGGGGTTGGTATCAGGCAGAAGAAGCCTGAGTTTAGAAATGCCTTTGGTCTTGAACTCCTGAGCTCAGGTGATCCTTGGGCTCTCAGAATGCTAGGATTACAAGCAAGAAACATCAGTACCTGACCAAAGGTGAGTCCCAGTCTCTACTAAAAGTAGAAAAATTAGCCAGGTGTTGTGGGGGATGCATATAGTCCCAGCTACGTTGGGGGCGGGTGTGAAGCAGGCAGATACCTTGAACTCATGAGTTTGAGGTTGCTGTGAACTAGGTCAAAGCCATGGCACTCTAGCCTGAAGTCATAGAGTGAGACTCTGTCCCCCCACCCCCAAAGGAGAAAGAAATGCCTTTGGTGATATCAAGTATGTAGGCTAAGAAATGCCTTTGGTGATATCAAGTATGTAGGCTACGTGTTCATGATAGGACACAGTGTCTTAGTTAATTATGGACAACAGGGAGCTATCTTGAAATCATTTGGGTCATTAACACATCTTAGTCTGTTTGGGCTGCAGTAGCAAACTACCTGAGATCGGATAATTTATACACAACAGAAATTTATTTCTTACAATTCTGGAGCCTGGTAAATCCAAGATCAAGATACAGGTTTGGTGTCTGGTGGGAGACTGTTCCATATGAATGGCAGCTTCTTACTGCATCCTCACTTGGTGGAAGGGCAAAAAGGACTTCCAAGGTCCCTCAAGCCTCCTCTATAAGGGCACTAATCCCATTCTAGAACTCTGCCCTCATGATCTAATCATTTCCAGAAGACCCCAGCTCCGAATACCATCACCTTGGGCATTGGATTTTAGCATAGGAATTTTGGGGGGCACAAACATTTAAACCACAGAAACACATTAGATAATGGCCCTATTGAAACACAGGTGGTAGAGGATAGGATGGCATTCCTAGCAATGTTCTTTCTGTCCTGTCAATTTGGCATTCAACGTAACAAAGTTTGGCATCATAAAGAGCCTTCTAATGATGTTTTACCATATTATATGTTTTAGGGGAAGAGGTCCAGAAAATGTGAACATTGGTATGGGATTTATACCAAAAGAAATGGAAACTAGATTGCTAATGAGGGCAGTGACTTCCCACCACATCCTAAGAGGAGGTTTGTGAAGGAGCAGGGGATGTGAGGCAAAGCTTTGCTAATGCAAATTGATTCCTGGAGGGCTTCCAGGTCACAGAGGCAGGCGATTATCCTTGCTGTTGGAATAGTTTTAGATAATGAATGGTAACCATTAGACACTGAGGGAAAGTTACTTGGCTTGGCTTTTAGATACTTAGGCAGTTTGTGTTTATGGCATTAAATAGAACTCATTTAATTCAGGTTAGCTTGCTGAAGAATGCCTTTTCTACAAGCTGTGATTTTTTTTGGTGCAGTGATTTTGCTAGAGTTAACACTGTACTTTATTTCGTGCATTAAGGTGGCTGACACTTAGAGTTTTTGATTTAGGAACTGATTGATTCATTGATTGATGAATGAATTGGTTGAATCATTCTTTCATCTAACCTATTTATTGAGTAAAGGAAAAAGATACAGATGGGTGAAAATGGCTCAGCTACTTTAACTTCTCCAGAGATGTCTAGCAGGTCATGATTAAGAAACAGTCGATATTAACATCTGACGTTGCTCTGCACAACTGTGCCAAAAGCTTTTTAGATACATTCCTTAGAGGAGCAATGATCATTTATCTCAACAAAAAAATGCTATTAGTAGCTTTGCTTTTACTAACCAGATGTCATTCTTTCCAGTTTTTCTTAACCGTAACTTTTCTTTTTGTTTTCCAATCAGAAACATTTATTGCTTTGCATTTAGTTATCTGTCCTAGAACAGCTCCTGTAAAGACAGGATCTTATCCTGCCCTTTGCATAATAGCTAACATTTAATAATTTCAGTGAAGGCATACAAAAATCTTCTTAAACATTATCTAATCTAATTCTCAACACCACCCTGAGTTAGGCATTCTTATTTCCCTGTAAAAGACGAAGCACGTAGGGTCTAGGGATTACATGACTTGCTTAAAATCTTGGTAAGTAGAGGAGTTGAAATTTGAAATCTAGGCCTATGTGGCCCCAAAGCCTATGTCCTTCACATTGCACTGAAATTCTACCATGCAGAGTAAGTACTTTGAAATTCATTTCATTTTGTCTTCTTTGAAAGTAATAGCCATTTTATTTCTTCTCACTGACTTTCTGCAATTATTTTCCAGGGTAGTGATTCACTGATAAGTCTCTCCTTTAGAATTCTTTCTTTGCAGATGTTGAATTTCTGGGCAGTGGCTTCCTAGCATCACTTTTTTCTATTCAAGAAGAACCCTATAATCTTTCTCCCTATATCTCCACCTTCCTCATCACTTTCATTGATAGTCTTTCCTGTTCAACTTTCACTATTCTTACATACTTATCATCCCTAACTACTCAGCAGTTCTATATGATTATAAAGACAGGTGTTAAGAAAAAAAATAAGGAAATTGAGGAAAAATATTTTGGATAGGAATAGGTAAAGAGTTGATGAAAAAATATACCCATGTTTGGCTTGGCAGCTGTTGCTCAGTGGTTAGGGTGCCAGCCACATGCACTGGTGGGTTTGAACCCAACCCAGGCCTGCTGAAACAACAATGACGACGACAACAACAACAACAACAAAGACAGCCAGGCGTGGTGGTGGGTGCCTCTAGGCCCAGCTACTTGGGAAGCTGATGCAAGAGAATCACTTAAGCCCAAGAGTTTGAGGTTGCTGTGAGCTTAATGCCACGGCACTCTACTGAGGGCAACATAGTGAGACTTTGTCTCAAAAAAATTACATATATATGTAATTTTATGTGTGTGTGTGTGTGTATATAATATCCATGTTTGTTGTTTAGCTACCTGTAGGAACTACAGGGGCTTATCCTGCCTTTCTACTAGATTGCATGTTTCCAGAGCTCCTGGATATATCTTAGAATTAGGCATGGTGTTTGTTACATTATATAGATTTAAATGCTGCATAGGAATTCAAAAGTCAGTTAGACACTTAAGCAAATCATCGGATGTGAGAAATAGTTTCCATCCACTTGATCAATGCACTTGATGTTGAAGATATGTAGTTCAGAATATAGTCTAACTTACGGGTCCAAATAATATTCTAAAAATAGGAAACCTGGTGGTACATGCACGGGCCAAAAGAGATGTAGGAAAACTACTCGACAGCTGCCACCAAGGTGCTGCTATAAAGGAACACTGCTAAAGATGTGATTAGAATTCAGGGCTCATCTTAAGTAACATATATCATAACATCTCTTGTGTTAATGGAAAAGAAGCCATACTCAGTAAAATAACTTGAGGAAGTTTATTCTGAGCCAAATTTGAGGACCAGGATCTAGAGCCACACTCAAGAAGCCTTGAGCACGTGGACTAGCCACGGTGGGGTTACAGTTTGGGTTTCTACATTTTAGGGAGGTAGGGATTACAGGTGAGGTCATAAATCAATACGTCAAAATTATACATTGGTTTGGCCCCAAAAGGTGGGACATCTGGAGGTGGGGTGGCTTATGGGTGATAAGATTTAAAGATTCTTTAGCTGACAATTGGCTGAAAGAGTTAGGCTCTCTCTAAAAGACTAGGAGTCAGTGAAAAGGAATGCTTAAGATAAAAGGTCTGTTAATAAGAGACATGGTACTGGACAGACCAAGTGGTTTGTAATGTATATTGAGGACCCTTGGGTAGGTCTTGCACAGCCTTAGGCCTGTTAGTGAGTCACAAAGGACATCTCTCAGTAGGGCGAGGGGCATGATGAGGACTGTCTGAGCTTTCTCATGGCTAGCAACTCAGTTTTAGGGATCCTCTTGGCCAGGATGGGGTCTAGTCATTCACCTGCTTGAGGGAGGAGCCCTAAGATTTTATTATAGTTTAGTTCAGTTTTCCTTCTCTTCTTTTCTCATGCTAGACAGGACAGATTACTTCATTCCTATTTTTTATGTAAATAAACTCTGAAACTAAGTTTGGTTCTAAGACCACAGAAGAGCCTGCTAGACTGCAGTTCTGTTTGTTGTGAAAGAATGACTTTTCCAGGCTATGATATTTCAGGAATCCTTATTGCTTAATTGGAACATAGACGAGGAAGCTGTTTCGCTACACATTCTTTCAGCTGATATGGAGTGAACTGGCACACTCCATCACCTGTGCTTACGTGTGGACTTGAACTTCTCTCTAATGCATCTCCCGTCCACTCCTTCCTGCGGGACCGCTCTCATTGCCCTGCTCTCTCCTTGTCTTAGGGCACACTCCTGCAGTCATTTAAGTCTGTGCTTGCCTTTTGTCGTGTCTGTCTTGAACCCATCTTCTATAAGACTTCGGGAGTGATCTTGCTATAAACAAATAAAGCCTCTCACTTACCTGTTCAGAAGAAGGCAGTGAAAAAGTTTATTATATAAGATGTAAAATATCTAACATAACATACAAAGTACTTTATAATCAATCCCTGGCTTAATTTTTTTTTTTTTTTTGAGACAGAGTCTCACTATGTTGCTCTCGGTAGAGTGCCATAGCATCATACCTCTCAGCATCCTCCAAATCTTGGGTTTAAGCCAGCAGTTCTCAACCTGTGGGTTGTGACCTCTTTATAACAATGAAAATACATCCTGCATATCAGATATTTACATTACGATTCATAACAATAGCAAAATTACAGTTATGAAGTAGCAATGAAAATAATTTTATGATTAGAGGTCATCACAACATGAGGAAATGTGTTAAAGGGTCATGGCATTAGGAGGCATTAGGAAGGTTGAGAACCACTGGCTTACGCGATTCTCTTGCCTCAGAGACTTGAGGACTATAGATGTCTGCCACAACACCTGGCTATCCTGGTTTAATTTTCAAATTTTATCTCCCAAATGCCTCACTACCTTCTTCCCATACCATACATCCTATATTTTAGCCAAACCAGATCACTGGACATTTCCTGAAAATGTCACATTTCCTCACTGCCTTTAGTTTGGGTACTTGCTATTCCTTGTGTAATGGGAGTTTCTCTATTGTCAGCTGGGTAAGATGCTCATCATTCATGTCTTGACTCTGATGTCAACCGTGCTCTGACACCTGCCATGTTAATCCAAGAGATTTGGTGGCAACATACATTGTATCCACTTTTGCATGTCCCTCCTGCTCTTGGTCAGGAGAGTTTGTCATTTATGCAACTATAAACTCTCTGACAAGGAGCATGGGTTATTTCACCTTTTAAGCCACAAAACCTAGTACAGTGCCTTTAACATAAAAGGCACTCAGTAAGCATTTTTTTGAATGAAAAGTAAAATAACCTAAATCAGTATATTTATGATTTTGTTTTTTTGAGACAGAGTCTCATTTTGTCACCCTTGGTAGAGTGCCAGGGCATCATAGCTTACAGCAACCTCAAACTCTTAGACTCAAGTGATTCTCTTGCCTTAGCCTCCCGAGTAACTGGGACTACAGGCACCTGCCACAACACCAGTTTTAGAGACAAGGTCTCACTCTTGCTCAGCCTGGTCTCACACCTGTGAGCTCAGGCAATCCACCTGCCTCAGCCTCCCAGAGTGTTAGAATTACAGGAGTGAGCCACCATGGTCGGCCTATGTTTATGATTTTATAATACTGTAATAAGTGCAGAGTTTGAAGTAATTCATACCTCCCTAAAGACAAACATGAAAATATGCTGGTTATACTTCAACTCAGAAGGTACGTAATGCCTATTAGTTCTACATTTAGTGATAGTAAGATCAATCAGAGGGTTCTAATAGAGATAATCTGAACCTTCCATTTTAAGTTTCCCATTATACTTTCTTCTAACAGTATTATGTATTAATGATTGTTGTCTGATTCAGGTGTTCCATTAGCAATGAAAACTATTGATTTTTAAAATTCTATCATTAATTTTATATTTATTTGTTAAAAGACCACGAAAACCTTTGCTCATCAAATACGGTTATTTTGTTATTCTTTTTTTTTTTTTGAGACAGAGTCTCACTATGTTGCCTTTGCAAGAATGCTGTGGCATCACAGCTCACAGCAACCTCTGACTGTTGGGCTTAAGTGATTCTCTTGCCTCAGCCTCCCAAATAGCTGGGACTACAGGCACCTGCCACAACACCCAGATATTTTTTGTTGCAATTGTCATTGTTGTTTAGCTGACCCAGGCCAGGTTTGAACCTGCCACCTTCGGTGTATGTGGCTGGCGCCATAACCACTGTGCTACGGGCGCCAAGCTGATATTTTGTTATTCTTAATATGGTTCATATAGCAAAAAGCTTAAATATTTACTGACAAATTTCAGAGTAAAGAATTGATGCCCTAATCGTTTTCAATGATGCCCGATGGATGTATTTTCTTTTGAATTTATTTCTGTTATTCAGTATCTTGCAGTGTTCTTACTATGTAGTATGAGGTATTGCCATCCATTCTAGCCATAAAAACGCTCAGCCTTTGAGTCATCCTTCCTTATCAGGAATTGTGTAATGACTTTCAGTGCAAGTCTGCGATTGGTTTCTTATACAAACCAGCCAACCAACTACAACAAGAAGCAAATCAATTATCTTAACAGCCAGAGCCAGCTCCAAAATTCCTCTGAGAGAGAAATCAATCTTTGCTTTTGAAACTACCTTGGTAAGTTGCTGGGATGGAGAGCAGGTGGTAGAAGATAAATGAGGAAAAGATGTGGCAAGAATGTGGTGCCCAGGTGAATAAAATCACTTGAGGGGTTTTTAAAGAACAGGGATAGCTAATGTTTAATGTTTGTGGTAAAAACTACTGCCACCTCTCCCCACGTTTTAATAAAGCCTTCTAACTAAAGTACTCAAAACCTGATACAGGGGAGTAAATGATTAACATATCTAGGGGAAGGGGAAACCAAGGAAATAGGCAGCAAGTGGAAGAGTGAAATGAGAAATACAACAGTCATGCAGTGAAAGGAGCCGAAAGTCGTAGATAGCGCTGAGAGCTGGAACCTTCTCAGAATGCACAGAAAGTCTGGAGAAATGTGTTGGGAAGTCCTTAGGGATTGGAAAGGTGAGTTGAGCTGGTGTTATCTGGATCTTAGGCCACAAGGTAACATAATTAATACCAAGAAATTGTGTTAAATATGCCTCAAAAGCTCATAATAGAAGTTTTTTTTTTTGGACAGAGTCTCACTCAGTTGCCCACAGGAGAGTGCTGTGGCATCACAGCTCACAACAACCTCAAATTCTTGGCCTCAAGTGATCCTCTTGTCTCAGCCTCCTGTGTAGCTGGGACTACAGGCCCCTCCACACACCCAGCTACTATAGAGAGGTGTCTCGTTTTTTTCAGGCTGGTCTCCAACTCCTGAGCTCAGGCAATCCACTGGCATTGGCCTCCTGGAGTACTAGGATTAGAGGCGTGAGTATTGATTGTCCCTTTCACCTTCTTCTACCACAGGTTAAAGCTTCTTCCTCTGCCCCTTCTCCAGTAATGGTATCCTTGGTTGTTCTTTACTTCTTATCTCTGCAATCAGTGGTATATACTCACTTTTAACTTTATGTCACTTTTCCTGTCAGGCCACTTGATCATGCCAATTTCCATCTAGAATAGTTCTGCGTGGCTTCTGTCTTAACCATGAATGAAGTCTAGAAGCTTAACCTCAGCCTTTTATGCTCTTTACAAGATGCCCCACACAAGATGGACCAGTTCACTGCCTTGATTCTCACCCCTAGACTGGCTAATCGGCTGTCCTAGCAACAGTGAGTTCAAAGCCCTCTTCTGGTGTTCAGATTATTCCCACTTTTAAGTCTTATGGAAGCAAATGCTTCATGTCTGAAATTTCTTTCCATTCTTCATAAATTTCCAAGTAGTCCATTCAAATGTTAATATAATGAAACTTAATATTTGCTATAATTAGTTTGAAGAGTTCCTTTATGTCAAACATATTATCACTGTAGCTATCTCTTGTTACATATCAGATTTGTGAAGAAAGATATGCTTGCTTTTTTTTGAAAGATGGGAGATATAAATATATTTTGCATGCTGCTGAGAAAGACACAATGGAGAATAAAGATTTAGTAAATAGGTGATAGAGTGGAGAATTCTAGAATGATGCCCTTCAAAGCTGCACAAGAGGAGGCACAGCTTTAAAAGGGAGTATGGTCAGTTCATCTATAATAGAAGGATGGAACACAGAGCATATGTGTACTGATGTTTGTAATTGGGAAGGTGTGATGGTGGAAATCTGTAGTAGGTGGGAAGAGAATGTGTGAACAGTGTGGCACCTGTGGCTCAGCGAGTAGGGCGCCAGCCCCATATACTGAAGGTGGCGGGTTCAAACCCAGCCTCGGCCGAACAGAAAAAAAAAAAAGAGAGAGAGAATGTGTGAACCTTCTCTCATGATTGCTTCAATTTTCCCAGTCACATAAACAAAGTCATCAGTTGAGAGTGAGGATGTGGCTGAATGTGTTGGAATAAAGGAAGGAGGTAGTTGTCTATGAGTAGATCAAAAGCATGATGGAACTGTTGTATGATTGTTAGGGTCCATTAAAGGCCTATCTAAGTTCAAAGTGGGATCATTCAGCCTTGTTAAGTAGCCTAGATTAAGGTTTGGATCAGGCAAAAGATTGAATTTATCCAGGCTTGTGGTTTCGTCAAACAATAAGGAAGTGACAGCAAAATAAGACAATTGAAGGCATGTGCATGGCAATTAACTCAGTGATTAACCACAAAATTTAAGTGACAGATTCATAGTTTGCAAATATTCTCTCCCATTCTGCACGTCCACTCTGGTGATTATCACTTCTGCTGTGCAGAAGTCTTAGTTTAATCAAGTCTCATTTGTCTATTTTTGTTCTTGTTACCTGTGCCTTTGAGGTCATAGATCAATGTTCAGGGAGTTTTTCCTAGGTTTCCTCTTAGTATTTTTATAGTTTTGGGTATTACATTTAAATTTTTAGTTCATCTTGAGTTGACTTTTGTGTCTGGAAAGAGCTAGGGGTCAAGTTTCATTCTTCTGCATATGGGGGTCCAATTTTCTCCATATGCAGGGGAAATTATTGAATTGGGTGTTCTTTCCCTAAAGTTCTTATTGACTTTGTCAAAGATCAGTTGTCTATAAAGGTGTAGCTTTATTTCTCTGTTTTCTATTCTGTTTTATTGAACTCTATGCCAATACCATGCTGTTTTATTACTATAGTATAGTAATATATACTATAGTAACAGTAATAGTATAGTAATATATATGGTCTTGTGATATAATTTGAAGTCAGCTGTGATTTTTTTTCTTTTCATTACTTTTTTTTTCCTGGCTTAGAATTACTTTGGCCACTTGGGCTTTTTTAGTTCCATATGAATTTTAAAATTGAGTTTTCTAATTCTATGAAAAACAACATTGGTGTTTTAATAGGGATTGCATTGAATCTGTAGATTCCTTCATGCAGTATGGTAATTTTACTATTAATTTTTCAAATCCATGAGCATGGGATATTTTTCCATTTGTTTGTGTCATCTACACTTTTAATATCAGTGTTTTTTAGTTTTCCTTGTAGAAATCTTTAACCATCTTGGCTAAAGGTTTTCCTAAATATTTTTTTTTTCCAGTTAGTATAAATGAGATTGCCTTCTTGATTTCATTCTTTGCTACATTATTATTGGAGCATAGAAATGCTACTGATTTATATGTTGATTTTGTATTCTAAAACTTTACTAGATTTATTTATGAAATCTAAGACTTTTTTGTGAAGTCTCTTGGTTTTTCTAGATATAAGATCATGTCACCAGCAAACAGCGATAATTTGACTTCTTCTTTTCTAATCTGGGTGCCTTTGAATTCTTGCTCTTGCCTGACTGTTCTGGCTAGGACTTTGGCACTATGTTGAATAAGGGTGGGTGAAAGTGGGCATCCTTGTCTGGTTCCAGTTCTTAGAGTAAATCCTTTCAACTTTTCCCTGTTCAGTATAATGTCAGCTATGGGTTTGTTATATATGGCCTTTATTATTTTGAGGTATATTCCTCTTATGCTTAGTTTGTTGAGGGTCTTTATCATGAAGCAGTGCTAAATTTTGTCAAATGCTCTTTCTGTATCTTTTGAGATGACCATATGGTTTTTGTTCTTATTTCTGTTTATGTGCTGCATAAGGTTTATTGATTTGTGTATGTAGAACCATCTTTGCATCCATGACAGTGGTTCTCAACCTTCCTAGTGCTGCAACCCTTTAATACAATTCCTCATGTTGTGGTGACCCCCACACATGAGGAGCAGTGTCTTGGCTCCTAAGAACATTGGAAATATGTTTTCCAATGGCCTTAGGTGACCCCTGTGAAAGGAAAAGTGTTGTTCAACCCCCAAAGGAGTCGCAACCCACAGGTTGAGAACTGCTGATATGCAAGGACTGAGTCTTTTTCTTCATGAAAGAAATTCAACTGACTTGACACTGGATGCCATCTACTGTGATAGCTACTGAGAAGGCAGACACCAAGTCTGCTGGCACCTTCATCTTGGACTTTCCAATTTCTAGACCCCTTCCTTTGGGTTACTTCCAAATATCAAATCTATTTTCAAAAGATAAAATTCAATTTCCTCTTTTGGCCAAGATGGAGTAATAAAGACCAGATTATTTTCTGGCCCCTAATTTGATAGCATCTCCTTTTATTAGGTCTTGACTCAGACTTTTTCTAATTAACCACCTCGAATTCAAGAATATTGAGTAACATCTTCAAAGTTTTAAATGAAAATAATTTTTCATTGTAGTATAGAACACTCCAAATTAAATTTAAATTTTAACAATTTTATATGTATAGTTCAGTAGTGTTAAGTATATTCACATTGTTGTGCAACAGATGTCTAGAACTTTTTCATTTTGCAAAACTAAAACTCTATATCCATTAAACACTACTTCTCTCTTCCTCTTCCCCAGTACTTGGCAACCACCTTTCTACTTTCTGTTTCTATGATTTTTTCCCTTAAATCATAGAATTTTTATTACTTTCAAATATTATACAAAACAGACAATATGTATATTTTGATTGACACAGCTAGAAACAGTCCAAATTAAACATTTCCCCCCCTATTTTAAGTTGCTTTGAACTGCTACAATGACAATCCAATTCCCAGGTTCTTCTCCTTTCCATACAATCACTTTGGCCTCATAAGCATAAGAGTTCTAATTTTGACTACTTTATTTATTTATTTTTTATTAAATCATAACTGTGTACATTGATGCTTTGATGGGGTTCAGTGTACTGATTTGATATACAATGTGAAATGCTTACATTGAATTACAATTATACTCTTTTCTTAATAGTGTTGAAATGTACCCTTGCATAATGCACATTAGGTGAGGTCCCCCCAAGATACGTCATATGAGTAGAATCGCACAGTATTTATCCTTTTGTGACTAACTTATTTGACTTTCATAATGTCTTTGGGGTTCACCCATGTTGCAGATGACAGCTTTTCCTTCTTTTTTAAAACTGTATGATATTTCTTGAGGGCAAATAATTTTTAATCTAGATATCCATGCTCAGCCTAACTATAATTCAAATGTGAGGGCAAAATTAAATCATTTTCAGGCATAAGGCTTTATTCAAGAAGTCCACAGAAACCAAAGGATATATTGCACCAAGAGGAAGGTGTGGAATACAAAAATTTCTAGTGAACAAAATCCAGTGAAAACTTTTAGTTGCCTAAATAATTAGCAATACACAATTAAACATCAGTAGCCAAATTATTAGATAATTGCATCATATCATGAGGCAAAGAAAGTTAGATAATGCTAAGGTTTCTGCTTATCCAGGAAGAGGATACAGATCCTAACTCATCCTAGATGTGTTTAAAAAATACAAGTTGAAATATAAGAGCTAAAAAAGAAGAGTAGTCCCTATACAATAAAAATAGACTCTATAACTTCCAAATCTAATAAATAAAACAAAACATCAATAACTTGAAAAGACCAACCGAAGAAGGGAGAGCAAAGGAGATAACAAGAAAACATAGTCAATAGAAGACATAAACTAGACAGTAGAACTGAGGATACAAGTGACATTAGCTGTGATTTTTGTTATACTATTTATTAGTGGGTAATAATTAATATTATTTAATTGTATTTCATGGGGTGTTTATTAGTGGGTTGAATTTCTCTATTAAAAATGGAGATATTAAAATTGGGTAAAAAGTGATATCTAGATATGAATTAGAGAAAACATTAAAATGGCATAGGAAGGTGAAAATTAAAAAAAATATACGCAAAGCTATCGTAACAAAGTTTATATGGAAATATTGCATAAAAAGTAGAATTTTAAGCCCATAATTTGGTGAACAAAAGAGTTATTTGTGTTAAAATATGAACAATTCACTGAGAAGATATGGTAGCTAGGAAACTATATATACAATCATTACAGCTTTGGACATCAGAAAGAAAAAAAGTAGGAATACAAGGAGAAAGCAGCAGCTCAAGTGACACTTGGAAATTTAATATGCATTTTTTTAGAATTTGAGAGATCAATTGGACGCACAAAAAAAGTAAACAAGAAACATTTCAATAACTATCAGCAAGGTAGATGTAATGGGTCTCTAGATGCATTTCTTTCTTGACCTCTTCAGTATGCATTTGTAACCTATATGTGGAAAAATCTTCATGACAAATACTGTATCAGTAATTACAGAGCTCCTCTCCCACACATAATCGCTACATGTTCTGAAAAATAGAAATAGTTCAAGCTATGTACTATGACCATAAGGCAATAAAATTAGAGATTAACAACAAAAGAATAGGGAAAAACATTTCTAATGATTGATAATAATAATTGCTTTTCAAGCAGAGAGTAGAATTTAGTGGGGAAGGGGAAGGCAAAATAGGATTTTCATATTTTTTTTTTTTTTTTTTGAGACAAAGCCTCAAGCTGTCACCCTGGATAGAGTGCCATGGCATCACAGCTCACAGCAACCTCCAATTCTTGGGCTCAAGCGAGTCTCCTGCCTCCGCCTCCCAAGTAGCTGGGACTACAGGCGCCTGCCACAACGCCTGGCCATTTTTTGGTTGCAGCCACCATTGTTGTTTGGCGGGCCCGGGCTGGATTCGAACCCGCCACCTCAGGTGTACGTGGCTGGTGCCTTAGCCTGCTGAGCCACAGGCGCCGAGCCAATTTTCATATTTTTTTAACTGCATATTTCTTTATTGAGGCTTTTGCAATATTACCTCTGTAATAGATAGAAATCTATGAAAGAAAAAGGAAACTCAAATGTTCTTTTTCTTCTATACTTATCATGTGCCTGTGAATATCACAGACGTAGGCATTATTACAATTTGACACAGTGAGAAATGAATGTATACCTACAAAGCTCAAAAGATTAAATATCTGAATCAAATTTCCTCTCTTTGGGAGCTGCTAGGGTGAGTTTTCCTTCCTTTCCTAGGCTTAGGTTTACAAAAATATACAGACAAGGACATAAGCATTTGTTTATGAAAAAAAGTCTGAACCATGCTATAAAAACAGAATGACGTTGCCAAAGATTTTCTTACTTAAAATGTAATCTACTCTAATATTGTGAGCTGAACTTCATTTTTTTTTCCAGACGTTTTGTTTGCTGAGGATAAATGTTAGCTACTGATTGAGGCAGTAGAGTTCACCATGTGCCTTGTTCTCTGAGTGATAAATACAAAGAGAATCATTGTTGTGATTCTTATTATGAAGTACAAGGCCTTTTATTCCTTGGAAGGAACAAGACATTTCTGTGTTCAGGAAAGTTTATGGCCCCTTATTTTGACAAAAAGAAATATTTTAAAAGTAAATGTCTTAAGTATTAAAGAACATATGCAATGTTTTTCTTTAAATAACAGAATACACAAAATGATGAAAACCATCTTTTCTAATTCAAAATGAAATCACACAACCTATTAGGAAATGGGTTCAGAGTTTAAATTCCTCAACCTATTGCAAAAACCAGACAATTACTTTTCAACATTTATCCCTACTGCCCCTCTGCTGGTGCATTGAACCCCCTGCAGGATTCAGTGTCCTGACTCCTCTTTTGATTTTTCACCAGCAACCTTCTTTTCCAATCTACTATTCAGAGCAATTCATGTCTTATCAATCTACTACCCCTAAGTCTTCAAACCCAAACCTAACAACAGAGTTTTGTAAAACAAAGAGTGCTCCATGTCATAGGATTCATGCTCAATGGAAAGAGTTGGAATTATAATTATTTAGGTTTCAGTGTTGACAGCTTGCTTTCCTAGGAGCCCCCAAAAGTAATACACTTTTCTCAAGGACAAGTTGGTATGAGGAAGATCCTATATTTTACATTTCCAAATACTTGCGATACGTTCTCTAAACATTACTTCTTTCCCCAAGGCAATCAAGAGCCTGTATTTTACATTTCCAAATACCCCTGTTATATGTTCTTCAAGGATTACTTCTTTCCCCAAGGCAATCAAGAAACTCCAGAGAGCAGCAACATCAATTCTAGAAGGAAAATATTTGCTTCGTGTGTGAGTTCAGCTCTCAGAACTTAAAATTAAACAAATTAGTTTACTAAATTAAGTAAAAGTCATTTTCATACAACCGAGTCATTTCATGTTTGGCACGGAGTGAAATAAAAGGGAAAGTTCTCACTGTATATGACACTTAAAGTTAACTCAGTTACCTTTGTTTCTTTGTTTTGACACTTGGGCTGTATATAAATTAGTCACGTGACAACTGAACTTACAATGTGAGTTGCAGCCGTCTATTCTAACAGCTGCCTTAGACAATTTTGCCTTTCAGTGGTAGGTGGATTCCAGAAGTCTGGAATATTTTTAAGTGCATTATTGAATTTATTTATTCATTACCTGGAAACTCTTTGCCGAGAATCATGTCAGGACACATTGGTGTCGGTCTGCAGAAGTTCCATTTGTGCTGGTGAAGTTCTTTTTAACTTCAGAATAGATCCCTCTATTATGTTACCGATGCTTGATGGCAAAGTGGTGTTTTAGAAGCTCAGGAGAAGGAACTAAAATCTTCAAGAAAGGATCTTTAAAATCATTAAATTCATTGCCAGCCCAATAAAATACAACCAGAAACTCTAGGCAAAGCTATGGATAAGTACTGGCAAGGTGTTAAGGTCCAAGCAAGAATCAACACTGAGCAGTATTTCTTTAACACCCAGTTGTGCATAACACCAATCTAAGTGTGCTGTGCTTAGAGTTTTGCGCTTGGAAATTTGCCTGTGAAGCTTTGGATAATTTCTAAGTCCTTTCTTTGAGCTGCATTCTTTTCACCATTTGTTCCTGTTATCTAATCCAACTTACTGATCCACAGCATTATGATCCCCCCTTTCCATTTTCTTTGTAACTGCTCCCTCTATATCTTTTCTAGCTGTCTACTATATTCCACCCTTGATTCTGTCTTTGTCTCTTGATTTAATTCAAAGGGTGTAATTGTTAGAGTTTGTGGTGAGGGTTACTGCATCTGAAAGCTCTTATCTGCCCTCCCGGGAAATGTCTGTGAGTCACCTTTCTTACATTCTCAGCTTAAAAATGTGACTTCTTAGCATTGCTATCTGTTGAAATTTGAAGGTTCATCTGAGGAGCCTTCCTGGTCCTGTGATCATGAATGACCTAAAGGTCATGTTTGGAGTCAGCCTTCCAACAGGCTCCAGAGGCTTCAATGCCATTGAAGAAAGAACATCTTCATGTTTTCCAGCTGTCCCAGCCCTTCGCAACTCCAGACTCATGGGGTTTCTTTCAAGAAGCACCTGTTTGCATTGTAGCCTGAATTTGTAGCAAATTATTTCTGCACAGTTGGAAATAACATCAAATTGGCTCTTTTACCAGGCACGCTGGATGGGCACATTTGGGTTTCATAGATGTTTGTGTATTCTTGTAGTGTGAAAATGCCTTTATTTAAAACAAATACATTTTCCAGCTCATTATCCCACAGTGTGAAGCCCAATTCTGTTAAAAATAATTACAATGGCTGAATTATTTTGCTGAGAAAAACAGGTATCCACATGCCATTCTGAATCCAAACTTTTGTTTCCAACAGGCTTTTGACGCATCATCCCAAGATGATGTGGCTTGAAAGTTTAAGGAATATTTCTTTGAGGTTATTATCATCAATATTTTTACTGATCTGGTGATGAAATATCTTTGTATATACTTGCAATAAGTATATTTCACATACCCTTGGATTACATGGAAAGGAAAGGAGATATTTTTATTCTATTTTTCTTTTTTTATTTCTTAAAAATGTTGAAACTCATTGGGTGTTGTAGTTTTGTTGGAAGGAAAATAACCAGGCTGTTCTCAAACTCTTGAACTCAAGCAATCCTCCGCCTTGGTCTCCCAGAGTGCTATGATTATAGGCGTGAGCCACAGCAGCCCGCCTTGAAGAACCTTTTTCAAGTGGTATCTATGGGATCTAAAAAGAGCTCATACTTCCCTGTAGTGAAGGAAGGAAAATATATGGGACCTTGGTTAGAAATCTAGATACTACAGGGTACCTGTAGCTCAGTGGTTAGGGTGCCGGCCACATGCTCCGGGGCTGGTGGGTTTGAACCTAGCCCAGGCCTGCTAAACAAACAAACAAACAAATAAAATAGCCAGGTGTTGTGGTGGGCACCTGATATTATGGCTCACTATTTCTATAACAAGTCTAGTTTGCTTTGGGAAAATAAGAGAGAAAATCTGAAGAAAGTAGAACTTTTGAGATGCAAAAATTCCAATTCTCACACAAATCTGGACCTTTAGCTCCATGCACCTCTGCCTACTTCAAAGGGATGAGCTTCTAAACTCTTGGTCCATATTTATCTTTGTCAGAACTACACAATGCATATTTGCATGGCTTATTCTTCCCTTCATCATTAATTTGCAAGAGTTTGTTCTGGGTAGATAAGGGAGATGGTGAGGAAGAGAGAATTGAATGATGTATTCACCAGAAAGGTTTTTTCCCCCGTGTTTGAACTTTCATGTTATTTCAAGCAATCACAGTTGATCATTAATTCTCAATAAACTTTGTAAGGTTAAAAGCAGTAATGTTATCCAAGGAGACTGGAAAATTCCTCCAGGCTAATATAATTTCTGCATTAACTATTTAAATCTGGACCATTGGCCTTCCTAGAGGTTCTTGGAGAGAGAGACATTCTAGTTCCTATTGGTGCTTTTTTCTGGCCCTTCAAGGTTGTGCAATGTTGAGAAATGCAATATTCTATATCCTCTTCTTGGTGACTCATATTGTACTTTAATGTATTAATAGTTCTAAGAAGTTCTGTAATTACTTGTTTAAATTTATTTAACTCGTGTTTCCCAAAGTCACATGATTGTGGTGCACTTTTATATGCAACATTTATTAACATTCTGGAATTTCACAGAAAGTAGGCAATTTTTTGCATAAAAAGATTTTCAAGGAATATTTCCAGAGTAATCTCCTGATGTACACGTTATGTTTGGTAAGAAATACCAGATTCACTGATATTACCAAAGGTATTCTAAAATCTTGGAAACTGTATAAAGGTCCGAGATATAACGAAGACAGAGCAGTGAGTAGAAAAATATGTAATTTAGTCTGTGTCTCAATTAAAAAAAAAAGAAAAACAATAAAGAAAAAAGAAAAGAAACCTAGATACCAGGGTTCTAGTGGAAAGTAAATGAAATTTTCCTGAAAAGAAAAGGCACATTTTTCACTTTTCTAAATAAATAAATAAATAAATTTTAAAGTTTGCTTTTGGGAAATTTAGCTGATTTGGGAAAAGGTAGAAGGGAAATAAAGAACTGGAGGAAAAGGTAAGGAAGGATCAGACAAGCTCATAGTGGTTCCTGACTATTCTTAATACCAGGACATCAATTCTGAAAGCCTTGATTACTTCTTGCCTTCCTCTCCCAGGGTGTAAAAGGAACACATTCAGGTATTTCATACTGACCATTAGACTTGAAAGATCAGAAAAACTATACACTAAGGACTATTGCTTCTGGTGAAAGATTAACAAAACATTGCCCTTACGACTCTCTGCTCTGTACAATCTTTGTTTTTTATGGACTTGTTAATGAGGGACTTTACCTGTAGGCTGCAATTAATTAACCAATTAACTGGGAATTACTGTCCAAGAATTAACCAGAGCTTTGCAGTCCAAAGATAGAAAAACCCCAAGAAGGGTAAATGAATTATTACATTTCTATTGGGATTAGAAAGGTTTTGGAAATTTTTCTGGTGCCTTCTGGGATTTTGATATGTCATTTCAAACACAATCTTAGCATTCCTGCTGTACCTAGATTAGTCTCTGATATAGCAATGTAAG
The DNA here is from genome assembly GCA_963574655.1 of Perodicticus potto. NCBI lineage: Eukaryota > Metazoa > Chordata > Mammalia > Primates > Lorisidae > Perodicticus > Perodicticus potto. The sequence continues at coordinate 2,777 of CAUYRH010052029.1, read as the reverse complement.
TGCTGCTTAAATGATGATTTCATGTAATGTTAAAACCATCGTATCTCTTCTTACAAGTATAGAACCCATACATTAAATTCCAGCCAATTCAGGATATTTGACAGTGCAATTATTCTAAGGGAATTTCTAAATTGGTATGTAGGTACATTTAGAACACAAACCTAAAAAATTGCCCTTCAAAAATACATTGTCCACAAGCACTGAAATTCTATGTTGTCACTTTACCAAAATATCTAAAGCTCATACAACACAATATGAGAACAAATTGCAGCACTAACAATTTAGTTGTTTCAACTCATTTAACTGCCTTACTCTCTATAACAGCTAAGATTCATTTTTAAGACATAAAATGTGTAAGTAAGTATATGTATTTATAGTAAGTCTCAGTGGCAGAGATTACTAAAAATTACCCTAAATGTCAGAAGTTATTTTAGTCTCTAACAGTTAGGTTTGCAGCCCAAGGGCCACCAAGACTGGGGTGTCATCCTTGGGGCCAGGAGACAAATGAACATCCTTGAAGTAAAGCTGACTGAAGAGACCTCTGGGAACTGACCAGAGTTTGATTGAAGAAGACTGTGTCTTCATTCTTGCCCTTGATGTGCCAAATACAAAAGCAGCCTAGGCAGTATGACACAGGAGTGAATGCGGGTTGCTATGACAGGTCCTTAAGGCTCCAGCTCAGGCTCAAGGGGTCGGCAAAGGATGTTTACAGAATGGTCATCGTTCCATGAAGTAGAAATAAATAGCAAAGGGTTTATTCTTTAAGTGAAAGACAGTGCCAGTTACTGCAGGTGTTTGTAGATGGTAAGATGATTTCTAGTATGATAATGCTAAAACTTTGCTTGTGTAATGCATCTAGTTTAATAAATTTTCTACAAGCTTTACCTCATACAAGTTGGATGTTGTCTATTTAGTTATTTCCCCATCCTCTCTTTTCCAGACACACGGTAGGATTATACTTTCCTAATCCCTAGAATTAACTGTGATCATGAGACTTGAACATAGAAATGTGAACAGAAGTGATTTGTATCACTTCTGAGTGGATGTTTTAAAACCCTATTTGCAAGTCAGCATCTCTTTTTCCATGTTGTGATGATCCAGGAAGCCTGTGGAAATGGACGTGCTCCTCAGCTGTGTCAGGAGTGACTGTGAGAGGCAGAGTCAGCCTGTTACCCTGGAATGAACACCTGGTGTGAGTGGGAAATACATTTTTGCTGTTTTAAGCCACTAAAGTTTTTTGTTTGTTTTTTATTTTTATTATTTATTTATTTTTTTTCTAATTAAATCATAGCTGCATACATTAGTGCAATCAAGGGGTACAATGTGCTAGTTTCATATACAATCTGAAATGTTTTCATCAAACTGTTTAACGTAGCCTTCATGGCATTTTCTTAGTTATTGTATGAAGATATTCTATTCTGCATTTAGTAAGTTTTGCCTGTACCCTTCTAAGATGCACCATAGGTGTGGCCCCACCAATTACCCTCCCTCTACCCCAACCTCTGCCCACCCGTCCCTTGCCCATTTCCCCATATTCTTGTGCTATAGTTGGGTTATAGCTTTCGTATGAAACCTATAAATTAGCTTCATACTAGGGCTGAGTATTGGATACTTTTTCTTCCATTCTTGAGATACTTTGCTAAGAAGAATATGTTTCAGCTCCATCCATGTAAACACGAAAGAGGTAAAGTCTCCATCTTTCTTTAAGGCTGCATAGTATTCCATGGTATACATGTACCACAATTTATTAATCCATTCGTGGGTCGATGGCCACTTGGGCTTCTTCCATGACTTAGCAATTATGAATTGGGCTGCAATAAACATTTTGGTACATATGTCTTTGTTGTAACATGATTTTTGGTCTTCTGGGCATATACCTAGCAAAGGAATTGTATTATCAAATGGCAGGTCCGTTTTTAGATCTCTAAGTACTCTCCAAACATCCTTCCAAAAGGAAAGTATCATTGTGCATTCCCACCAGCAATGTAGAAGTGTTCCCCTTTCTCCACATCCACGCCAACATCTCTGGTTTTGGGATTTTGTCATGTGGACTAATCTTACTGGAGTTAGGTGGTATCTCAAAGTAGTTTTGATTTTCATTTCTCTGATAATTAAGGATGGTGAGCATTTTTTCATGTGTCTGTAGGCTGTGAGCCTATCTTCCTTAGAAAAGTTTCTCTTCAACTCCTTTGCCCACCCTGAGATGGGATCACTTATTCTTTTTTTGCTAATACGTTTGAGTTCTCTGTGGATTCTGGTTATTAAACCTTTGTCAGAGGCATAACCTGCAAATATTTTCTCCCATTCTGAGGAAAATTGCTATACTTACTACATTTCTGGCTGTACAGAAGCTTTTTAGTTTGATCAGGTCCCAGTAGTGTATTTTTGATACTGCTTCAATTGACTGGGGAGTCCTCATAAAATATTCACCCAAGCCAATTCCTTCAAGAGTTTTCCCTACACTTTCTTCTAATATTTTGATGGTTTCATGTCTTTAAGTTTAAATCTTTAATCCAGTGAGAGTCTACCTTAGTTAATGGTGAGAGGTGTAGGTCCAGTTTCAGTCTTCTACAGGTCGTCAGCCAGTTCACCCAGCACCATTTGTTAAATAGGGAGTCTTTTCCTTACTGAATGTTTTTAATTGGCTTGTCAAAGATCAAGTAATGGTAAGTAGCTGGATTCATCTCTTGGTTCTCCATTCTGTTCCAAACATCTACCTCTATGTTTTTGTACCAGTACCATGCTGTTTTGGTCACTATGGATTTATAGTACAGTCT
>CAUYRH010052028.1:0-33282 GCA_963574655.1 Perodicticus potto | reverse complement strand
TTTCTACCTAATACCTTTACTTTTTCTACTATTCTAAATATCATATATTATCCCTGAATACACTGTTCCCCAGCCTGCCAAATAGCCTGGATTATAGGTGTGCACCACCACACCCCGATAAGTTTTCTGTGTTTTTTTTTTTTTTTGTAGAGACAGAGTCTTACTTTATCGCCCTCGGTAAAGTGCTGTGGCATCACAGCTCACAGCAACCTCCAACTCCTGGCCTTAGGCAATTCTCTTGCCTCAGCCTCCCGAGTAGCTGGGACTACAGGCGCCCACCACAACACCCGGCTATTTTTCTGTTTTGCAGTTCGGCCGAGGCCGGCTTTGAACCCTCCACCTTCGGTATATGGGGCCGGCACCCTACTCGATGAGCCACAGGTGCTTGGCAGAGATTGGGTCTCACTCTTTTTCAGGCTGGTCTCTAACTCCTGAGCTCAAGCAATCTTCCTGTCTCAGCCTCCCAGAATGGTTAGGATTACAGGTGTGAGACATTGTACTCTGCCTGTGTATATCTTTAATCACAGTAGTCCAGTTGCTGTATTTCTGGAAATTCTCAATTTTTTCTTCTATCAAAGGGCTTCCCTATCACTCTTTTAAATTTTTTTTTTTCTGGAACTTTATTAAGCAGTATATAGAGCTTGTCAGCTTAACTAGTAAGCTTACTAATTACTTTGCCTTGGTTTTATTCCTTGTTTTCTTTATATTGCATTATGGGTGACATCTTGTATTTTAGTTACCTAATTCTTTTTAATGTGATAGATATTACACTGTCTACTTGATTATAAACATCTATATGTTTTTTATTTACAAAGATTTTTAACACATCCATTTATTAGTACAAACATTTTGAGCAGTATTCAATGTTTTTTATTTGTATTGTTATTACTTTTAATCCCTTTGAGGCCCCTAGGTTTACTTGTTTTAAAGCATTCTATATTGCTCTCACTCCAGAGTGGAGACATCTTCTATTGCTTCTTTGTTAATCACCCTTTTCCAAGATTAATTTAATCCTGTTGGGTTTTAGTCTGTTAGTGTTAGACCCATGCATTTCCCCCTCTCCCTCAGCTCTCTTCCACTTTGCTTGGTGGACTTATGTTTGCGTTCTGACCTTTGGCAGTTCTCAGTGAAACGTGGTATGTAAACAGCTTGGGGCTCCTTTCCTGTGTTAATGTGAGATATGTTGTCGATTTGCTATCTCCTCAACAATTCATTTGTTCATGTTAAAATTATGAACTTAGAACAATTTTTTCCTGCCTCCCTTAAAGTGATTATATTTATATAGTATGCCAGGGGTCCAAATGGTGATCACTTCAAGCTTTTTAGCTTTCTTCTTGTGTAGAGTTTGTCACCTAATATGTTGTTTTGAGTCAGTGGCCCTGGACAATTTTACTTAGCATCTATCCAGACATTATGTTTGCCTTCCTCTATCCACTCTCATTATGTCCAATTCTATTTCTACTCAAAACTACTAACCTGTTAGATTGTATTAGTAGTCTTATTTGCCCTTGGACTACTTTCTGGGTTCAGTCATGAAATCCCATCCAAACATCAGTGGAGATTAGGAGAGAGAGGGTGAGATATTTATTACTCTGGAATCTTCAGTGAGTAGTCAGAGGGGATTAGACAATTGCTGGACAGAATGGGTCTATGTCTTGTCTGAAGTGACCTACTTTGCATTATTTTTTCAGGTTCTGTTAACACTGTTTTGCTTTGTTCCCTGGATTCTAGGGAGATTAGCAGTTTCCTCCAGGGTGCAGCAGAAGCCCTAGTGCTCTTTTTTATTTTCAAGCATACTTGGGTGGCCAGTCCCTTTATTAGAACATTCATGACCTTGATATCAACGTGCTACCACACTAGCTCCCATGCTAGTTTCTGATCCAGGAGTCCCACTTGTCTGCATCTTCAGATCCACTTCTTTCCTTATATTCTTTTTTATTCTCCTCATCATTCCAATGAAATACTTCAGACTGAAGTATACTCTAGTGTACTCTTGTTCTTTTCCTAAATAATGTATCTCTCTTTGCAGTGTGCATCAAACAAGGGTAGAGTCGTCAGTTGTTTGTTAGATTTATTTAAAATGTTATTGACTGATGTCTCTGATCTCTTATTTTTGCAGTATTAAGGTTTCCAGATAGGGAAGTCTTAAGATAGTGTACCTAGATAGATGGGATGGTATACCTTCATGTTATCCAAGAAGCTTTTTTATAGAAATGAAAATTAAGCTAGTGTCCCCAAATGCAGACTTAGTCATAGTATTATAGCAGAAGTCCTAAAACAGCATGGAAAGAGCAGATGCATGAAGATGAATGTAGATAACTTTTGTAATATCTTTGCTTATTGCTGTGGTCCTAGCAAAAACAAAATTAGCAAAGTGAAAAACAGCAGATAACTGGACCTTCAGTTGATGTTTAGGCAGAAACACTGGAAGGGTTCTGCAGAGGGAAACCTCAACATAATTTATTTTAATGACCCCCAAAGCCAGCTTTGGCACTTTGCCAGATGGGCAAAGAATAAACTTAATTTCTACAGATGTTTATAATTTCTACTAATGGGAAAAGAATAAACTTAATTTCTACAGATGTTTATAAGGAAATACAGAAAAAAGAAACAAGGATAAAAGACAAAATGATGAAAAAGGAAAGAATGAGGGAATTAATATAAAAGAAATGAAATTAGGGAATTAAAGGATGAGAAAGGAAGGAAGAAAGGAGAGAAGAAAGAAAAAGGAAAGTCAGAGCCAACTCCATTCTTATGTTTCCTCATTTTTCAAAAAAGGGGAAGGACATTGCCTGTTGTAACAATCAAATGAGTTTGACAACCTGTCTACTTGTGTGCATTGCAACTAAACTATAACTTTCCTTTCTCAATGTTTAGAGTCTTCATAGTGTCTATCTGGCTATTGTTTTTAATTCAGCTACCTTTGTCACAAATCTGCTTACACATTTACCAGATCCTAATTCTTCAATTGTCAAGAAAGCTTTATTTTGTGTAAATCAGATTCAGCTGTGACGAAACTTATGCAGAATAAATATTGCTTGCTAGAGCAACAGTTGTCTAAGACCTATGAGATGTGACAGTATCCTGTTTACTGATAAATTGCAGCGTAGCAGGAAAGATGCTACAATAAGTATTGATTTCTTTTGTGCATAGAACTCATTTTGCTGCAGCTTGTGAATTGCCTTCATGAGCTGACAATCCATTAGGTATCACTTTGTGTGTCCCTTGCTTCATTATTGCTTCTTTTATTGCTTTATGCTTTACTACCTTTAAAATAGATTGCCAAAGGAAAATGGGAAACTAGAGGTTGCACCACAATTTGGAGGGAAATAAATGACTTTATTAGTTAAAACTGTATTTCTGCCACTACCTTCAAGGGCAGATGTTAACAAAAGCAACTTAAAAGGATTGTATTGAAATATCTTCTAGCAAAATAGGTAAGAGAATGAAGAATTCTATTCTAAAATCAATAGTTTTCCTTTGACACTTTGTTACTTACAACTTCTTTGTGTCATATCTGATGTTTTTATCTGCAAATGCAAAGAAGACACATTACAGTTTAATTCCCACCATTTTCAAGTGTCAAAAGACATTTTATTCATTTATTGTAAACTGGAAGATTTAAATAATTTGTTATGTTTGTTAGGTGTCTATTCCCTATTTCCCTATACTATTTAGTCTTAGCACAACAACTTAATGTTAAAAAATATAATAAAATGTTACTATTGTTAAAATTTTAAATATTTCGTCTGATTCTCACACCTTTCATTTAATTGGTTGGGTTAAGTTTCATCTTGCCATAAGAGATAGAAACACGATAATCTTGAAGCCCAAGAGAAAGAATGCAGCTTTCCTATTTACTTAGAAGAACTAGTAGAGGAAAGTGAATCACTGTGATGAATGAAGGCTTCAGAACAAAGAAACAGAAGCAGAAAACCATAAATATGAAAGGGAATATGATTTATTTACAAAGTAGCATAATGACATAAGGAGGAAAGTGTCTTAATTTTCAACAACAGATTAAAACTGCGTTTTAAATAATAAGGAAACCTGAAATTGTGTGAAATTAATTTTAGGATGCTGAGGAATAATGAGACAATTTCTATATAGCAGTTTAAGATGAAGAGGGCAAGGAAATAGCGGAAAAAGAGGAGGAGGAGGAGAAGTTGTATCGTAGGATGGAAAAGGCTGGAGAAAACAGAGTCAGTGTGAAGGAAGGAGAATGTTGATTCAACTTACAAATTATGCATTTTTTCTGAGTTAGAGATCAGAATATAGGAGTGCAAACAATAATTAAAAAAAAATTATGAAACCCTTCCCAAATCTAAAAACTTAGGAAAGTGAAAAGTGCACACTACACTGTTAGAAAAAAAGTAAAATTGCCTGTAAAGATTTTTAATTTAATTTAATTTTTCACTTTATTTGATAAATAAAGTGGGGATGGAGTATCTCTCTTCTTTGGGCTCCTGAGCTCAAGCGATCCTTCCCGCCATGGCCTCCTGCAGTGTGAGCCACTGCACTTGACTTGGTCAATAATTTTTAATTAGACGAATTTTAAAAAGTTGTATAAATGTCTAGCAAAAGTTTATTGAGTTGATCATGAACATAAAATTATGTCAGTGACCCATAGACACCTACTACACATTAATCTGTTAAATCTTATGTATGCCTTAATTATATATGTATGAATATGCGTGTACTTGGCTGTATGTCACATACCATGTGGGTCTATATGTATGTACTTATGTATTTATGCTTATATATACATATGCATACATGTGTGTTTACCGAGGGAAATGCTGTATGTTCATTTGCATATACATGTATGATGAGCATACACACGAAATGAAAACTATATATTTAAGTGGTACATTTATTTAAAATATATTTATAACTGCTATTATAAATGGTCATTGCTTTTAAAATTAAATTTAATCAACCATAAATTTTATCACCGTTCAAAAAATTAAACTGTAAGTATAATTGTAATTTAAAAACAAAAACTTTAACCTAAAGGCGTGGCTAAGGATAGCATATTAATTTCTGAGAGCTGATAGAGAGCAGTGACGCAGACGCAATGATTACAGTACCTGAATTGAAATCTTGGTTGTACCTTTAAGCAATTGTGTGGCCACAGACCTTGGCAAGTTACTCAACTTTCATTGCTTGAATTTCCTCATCTCTAAGTTTGGAGTAATTATATTTGTATCATATCATTATTGTAAGAGTAAATATAATAAAATATACAAGATGTGTTTATATTGAAACACTGAACATATATATTTGTTGATATTATTATTAGTGATCTTATCACCTTTTCTAATACTGCCTCTACTATATTATATTTACTATGTAAAGCAATAAATTTGACTTACTTTTACAAACACATGAACATCTGTATAGCCTTGTATTGAACAAAATAATATGCATTAAACCCTAAAATTAAATATTAAAATGATAGACTATCTTCAATTTTCTTGCATATGTTTGATAATCATTTTTAAAATAAGGTAAATCTCTTTATTGATCAAAATTGGTATGCTTACATTGTTTTTGCTATTCTTTATAAAATCTAAAAATGTTTGAAACTTTCTATGTGCCAGATACTATAGTGGTTTATTCATATTGAGTCACTGAATTCTTAGAATAATCCTATTCGATAAGTTACTTTTAAAATCTTCAAGGAGTGGAAGAGGATAGTAAGGCACTGGGCTATTCCATGATATTTGGGTGATGTCACATATAACAAGTAAAAAATTCAGATCTGATAACCTAATATCATGTTCTCAGCATTGATATTCTGACTCTGTTATTTGTATCTTATCCTTTCTCATTGAATGATATTTGTTCCACACTAACCAAGGAGGAAAAAATGAAGAAAATATAATTATTCAATTGGATAAGCCAGTTTTTACACATTGTACTATACATACTAACCATTTATTATTTTTATGTTTTAATCATCATAGTTCATTTGTTTAAACACTATTATTTAATAACTCTTAATAATGCAAAAATTATAAAGGGTGGTGATATGTTTATTTGTGACCTAAACTCACACTATATATGAAATCATTTTTATATTTACATGAAAAAAAAATCCTGTGACCGTAGCTGTTATAAAAATTCCTTATAAAAAATTTAGTTTATTCAATTAAACCTGATATAATTCTATCCCCTGAGATTGTTTGGGAGTTTCTTTTAAATGAAAATATGCTGAGAAAAATGTGTCAAGTTTACGATTACATTAAATATTCTGCTGTGAATATGAATTAGTTAGCAGGAATGTAGATATCTTCTTCAATTATTTTAAATCATAAAGGTTAAATATTAGAAATATTTTATTCTTGTAAGAATGTATAAAAGAAAAATAGAACATACTATCGTCTGAAAACTTTTGTTTTAACTTACCATATCATATTCACTTTATTTATTGAATCTAAATGTTAATAAAGACTAAACAAAATGGTGAAGAGATGATTAAAATAATTTGTACTTTATGTTAAAAAATTTTAAATATGTAATATCATATAGGAATATTTCTGTGAGATTCCATATACTGCAGCACGAATAGGATTTTTTTTTGTAAGCATTTTGTGACTTTTTGTACAGTCTATTAAAGTAGATGATTCTATAATCTACCACATAAAAATGTCAGATGTAGTTTAACATGACCATGATTCCAGTAAACTTGAAACCAAAAAGGTCTGGGAGATCAGTGGTACCATGGAACTTACTGGGCCACATTTGTTTAAATATTTTATGTACTTTTACCATCCTGAAGTGGAGAGATAAGCCCTTTATGTTCAGTACATCTTATATAAAAAACACCATTCCTCTAAAAATATAAATTTAAATAGGTTCAGAAATGTACAAATTTATTAACAAATATATTATTTACTTTATCTTACTGTTTAATGGGCTTGAAGGTGTTATTCTGGATGGTCTATATCTATGTTTGGCCTTTAAAAACATTGTGCTTTTCATAGTTTAAGTCTAATCTTGCACATTATAGGGATCACTTACTAGGTGCAAGGGTATGCAGTGATAAAAATGGGTGGCTATTTCCAAAACGTTGATTCTACCAAAGCAGTAGAACATAAAAGAAAAAGAAAATTCCCCAAATCTAATTTTTTTCTATTATCACTAGATGTAGCTGTTCTTAAAAAATACAAAATCTGTCTGCCCAAATTGTACAGGGTTTATAACGTTACATAAAATGAAATTCAGAGTAGAAAGTTTTCAGAGATGGTTGATTCAAGAGATATAATGACAAATCTTTACTCTAGTTTTTCTAATTTATCCTTTTTGATATTGATTGTGTAATTGCAGTCAGAATAAGTGATTATGTCTAAAGATTGCAGAATATTATTTCTTCTTGTTCGCAATAGACTCAGCCTCTCGTTGTATTTCATTGGCCAGAATTAGGTCAAAAGACCAATATCATGGAAGAGGATTGGGATTAACACACAGTCATCTGGAATAGAATGGAAGTTGAAAATTATCTACAATGTCCATAATATTGCATATCCTCAAAACAAGAGAACCAAAAATATCCCAACTGGGTTTATTCAGACTTAATGCATATTATATAATTTACAAAGCAAAAGTATTAAAATTTAAAAATACTAAAATTTCTATTTGTAAATTTTATTATTTTATTTTACTTATTTTTTAAGGGAAGCATGGAACAAAGTTTATCGAGGTAGAGAAAGGTAGGCTTACAGAGTATGGAAGATTACAAAGAAGGATACATTTGGCACAAACAGAAAATGCCTCCTAATCCAATGTCAGGGCAGGTAGGCAAAGAGGCCTGTTTGTAAATTTTTAGCAATATCTCCTATAGTCTAAGGCAAAAGATAATTATTGTAAATAATATCAAAATTAGATTACTAAAATAATGTTTAAAATAAGTTAGCAGAAAGTACATGTGTTTGGAGAAAAGCCTTCCTCAATTTCACAGCACTCGTTAAAATCTCCATTGTTTGCTCTTACACTAACAGAGATGGCTTAAAAATTTGTGACTTTTATCCTTTTTCCATTGTAATTTTATCCCACTACAGGTTTACATGACTTTACAACCCGGACTCTAATGTTGAATCATTTGCCCTCTCAGACTATCATACCCAGAGGTTTTGAATGTACTTTTGGAGTTCAGAAGTGGCAAGGTGACTACTTTATGTTCAATATATCTTACATAAAAAGGTATATTGCAATTTAATATGTGAGAAGTTCTGGAGATCTGGGTATTTATTTTTTTAAAAAGTCAAGAACCCAGTAATAATTAATTATGGTAGAACTTCCACAATTGACCATTGCCCTACATTGACCACCTCCTTAGGTAGACCTAATTTTCATAGACAGGACCTACACCCCATGTATGTCTCAGTACAGTGGGCCTGGTTCCTTATGTTGACCACCTCCATATGTTCACTAGTTACAGTCCCTTGGTCAACTTATAGAAGTTCTACTGTGGTTAATTAAATATAACCAATTTTCTCCCCTTTTTATTGTTGTCATATTATAAATCCATGGGCTGTGTAATATATGTTTTATAACCTCGTAGAATACTGCTTTCTTGAAACTACGTAAATTAAGCAAAATGATTTTTACGTGGTTTAATATTATTTTAAAGTAATCAATTAAGTTATGTGAGTGATTTGATTTCAGGCATTCTAAAAAGCAGACAGTTTGCTGCGCTGCTATTTCCAGCAGGGGCATTCAAAACAAAGTTAAATTTAATATAAACTAAGTTTGCTGTATTACAGTGCACATTTTTATATTAAGTCCATTTCCCATTATCCACTTTATCTGATTAGCTTGGAAGTGCTTTCTACTGAAAAGTCACTGTAGTAACTTTATAATATTTGCAAAGTACCTGAAAGACTAGACGGAACAATGAACACAGCAAGACTTCTTTAAGCTAAAGGTCCTGGTATACATTGAAGAGAATGAATAGTCCACAAAGAGATACATGAATGACACCAGAGTAAATTATTTGCATTGCTTTCATTGACCAAAGTCTACAATTATCAGGTAATAATTTCCCATCAAAGTATATACACATGTACAAAGCGAGTGCTCAATGTGTTAACAGAAGGCAAAATGAACACAACAGTATTCACATGAGCTAATGGGTATGTGAATGTCACAAACAGACCAAGACGTCTGGGTAATGCAAGATACTGAAAGGAGTGGGATATAAACAGCTAGGGTGGGGGGGGAGTGATGTTCTGAAGAAAAGCACACAGAATCATACCGTAATGTGCTCGTCTATAAGATTCAAATATTGATGCAAAGAGATATAATAGTCCCAGCTACTTGGGAGGCTGAGGCAAGAGAATTGCTTGAGCCCGAGAGTTTAAGGTTGTGAGCTGTGACACCACGGCACTCTACCAGGGCAACATAGTGGGACAGACTCAGAATGTTGTCCTGCTTCTTTTTTCCTCTCCTCAGCGTCAATAGCAAGAACAGTTCCATAAGTAGAGTTGCTAAGTAGAATAGTGCATATAAGTAGAGGAAAAGTAGAAGGTGCAAATAAAATTTATAAAACGGTAAAATTCTAGATGTAAGAGCATTGTAAGTATAGGTATATTCAAGGCTATAAGAACATACATAGGTATTTATATAATTATATGGGTATAATGTCCTATGTTTTTCTCCTTTTTATAAGAAAAATTTTAATTTATTTTGTTTGGTATAATGTCAGCACTCTTATCAGATGCTCTCCTTAATGCCTCAGTAATACCCACGTGAAGCGTCATCATTGTCCCTTGCTCTAGATAACATCCTGTACTCACCCGTTTCTTGTAGGACGTGTGTGACTATTTTTCCTTGGTAACCTTTCATTGACTGCCAGAAATGTCTATTAGCTTGAACTTCTCTTCCTTTTATAGTTAGCTATTCCTTTAAAACATAAGTCTGGCCAGATGTAACTGTAAGCAGACAGATGGTTCTAGAGTAACTCTTTTTTGATAAGGAAGTGGCTTACTCTGAAGCTGTGGCTCTGCAGCCATCCTGGCCTAAGGCATAATGAATGATTTGTGAGCTTGTATCGGTTACTTTTCAGGTTCATGAAGATAGAAATAATTGAACATAAATACTGACATTTAAGAAGAAAATACCTGAGTTTCTATGTGAATGTTGTGTTTACTGGCATTGGGGATATGCAAATAAAAATATGTGTTTAGAAAGTTGCATTTATGTGAAGGAATAAAGGTATCTTTGTTAATAACTACCCAATTTGTATAGTTAGAAGAAAAATGAAATTATAAAATAATTTATTTTGTTACAAAATGAATGAAGCTCTACCTAATTTTACTGGGGCCTATCCTTATTGCCTATAAACTCTACATCCAATGTATATACGAAGTCTGGATTTTTTTGAGATAATATTGTGTATTGAAACATATTAGCAAGAAAAGAACAAGTGATCCCATCTCAGGATGGGGCAAAAGACTTGAAGAGAGACTTCTCTAAAGAAGACAGGCGCACAGCCTACAGACACATGAAAAAATGCTCACCATCCCTAATCATCAGAGAAATGCAAATCAAAACTACTTTGAGATATCACCTAACTCCAGTTAAGATTAGCCCACATAACAAAATCCCAAAACCCGGGATGGTGGTGTGGATGTGGAGAAAAGGGAACACTTCTACACTGCTGGTGGGAATGCACACTAATACGTTCCTTTTGGAAGGATGTTTGGAGAGTACTTAGAGAGCTAAAAATTGACCTGCCATTTGATCCTATAATTCCTTTACTAGGTATATACCCAGAAGACCAAAAATCACATTATAACAAAGACATCTGTACCAGAATGTTTATTGCAGCCCAATTCATAATTGCTAAGTCATGGAAGAAGCCCAAGTACTCATCGACCCACAAATGGATTAATAAATTGTGGTACATGTATACCATGGAATACTATGCAGCCTTAAAGAAAGATGGAGACTTTACCTCTTTCATGTTTATATGAATGGAGCTGGAACATATTCTTCTTAGCAAAGTATCTCAAGAATGGAAGAAAAAGTATCCAATGTACTTAGCCCTACTATGAAGCTAATTTAAAGGTTTCATATGAAGGCTATAACCCTACTATAGCACAAGAATATGGGGAAAGGGGGAAGGGAGGGGAGGGGAGAAGGGAGGTTGGGTGGAGGGAGGATAATTGGTGGGGCCACGCCTACGGTGCATCTTAGACGGGTACAGGCGAAACTTACTAAATACAGAATACAAATGTCTTCATACAATAATTAAGAAAATGCGATGAAGGGTATGTTAAACAGTTTGATGAAAACATTTCAGATTGTATATGAAACCAGCACATTGTATCCCATGATTGCATTAATGTAGACAGCTATGATTTAATAAAAAAAAAAAAAAAAAAGAATCCTTTCTATCTGCCTGCTATGTTTCCCTTAACCTACTGCAGAAGTTCTGACAGAGATGAAAAAGCCACCTTCCTCTCACTGCCCTGGGCACAGGAAACCCCAGTGCTCCTCCCGGCCTGGCTGACCCCACTATTGTCCTGTCTTATAGAATCTCTGGCCCAGTTTCTTGCTTCTCCCTGCTCAAAAAAACAGGTAATGAGGAAGAGGCTCCAGGCTGGGCTTCCAGACCCCCTTCCCCTAGAAAGCCTCCTGGGGTTGTGTGGGGTGCCCTGCTCCACATACCTGACTCTGGCAGAATTCCCCATGGCTCCTGCCTCCAAGGCTTTGTCTCTGGGCTGTGGCTTCCTCCACTCCTGCTTCTGTGTGGATCTAATCCTTTCTGCTTCCTCTCTCTCTCAGAAACCCATCAGAATTCCACACACAGTATAATTTCCTCATGTTGAGAGTTGCTGCTTGTCTGCTCCCTTGCTGAAGTGGGGCAATTCAACCTTCCCATTACCCTTCTAGAGCACATTTGACTCAGCAGCCAGGAATCGCACATGTGCTTATTCTCAAATGTGCTAAGTGGTGTTGGACATTATGGCCCTTCTAATTTTTAATATTATAGATAATCACGATAGACATCACTGTGCACATATCCTGGATCCTTTGTTATTTCTTAATATAGATTCTTAGAGGGAGATTTAGGGGTCAAACTATATGACTGTGCATATCTATATAACCATAGATGGATATTACTAAGATCATCCAGAAAAGTTATGCCTATCCACATTCTTACCACCTACTGACAGGTCATCTTCACCACCCAATTAGGGCAGCTTCTGTTCTGTGATTTCTTTCAGCTTAATGAGTTTGACCTTAAAATATAATCAGAGGCCTGTGCACTATTATTCTGAACTTGTCCCAAAACCCTGTAGTTGACTTTGTCTGATGACCCTACTAAGACTGCTCGCAAACTGAGCAGATGACTGGGCCCTCACTTGGCTCTTGGTTCCAGTCTCTGCCAATTCCTGGCTTGGTCTAAAATCCCTATCCAGCCCATGGGAATCTACCTCCCTCCTGCTGGTCCTCATGGCCTCAGTGCCCTCTGGGAATCTTGGCTTTATGTTCTTCTGGTACTTTCATTTTCTGATTAAATTCCCAAACTACTCCATGAAGCATTGCCACTCTGAGCATGAGGAAATCATGTCTCTGTGGAGTTAGTTAACAAGGTACCTGGAGCAAACCCAGTCTTCACATCCATGTCAGGCTACCTGCGAAGCCTGAGCCACCTCAGAAACTGCCGTAAATGGTCCTGGCAGCAGCCTGCTCTGCCCCAATCTTCAAACCCTGACAACTTCCACAATAGAAGAGACATGTAAATTAAGGAACATGACAGTCTGCTGATGCCAGAGTAGCCTGTCAATGACCACCACCTTCCATCGAGTCCTTCCTTCCTCTAAAGGAACCCATCGCCATTGTAAAAGATCCAAAGTCCAGTGTTTTCCGTGGAGAGGCCCCATGTCTGGAACCATGCCTATTGTGGAGTTAGGGCTCAAAAGTACTTTTAACCCATGAAAAAAAAATGGCCCTAGGTTGTATCTGTTATTTTTAACCCATGGAAAACAAATGGCCCTTGGTTGTATCTGTTAGCTGGCGAGAGGAATGCAAAGGGAATAGAATGGAGAATGTGGGCCTCTACCCCAAGCAGCACTCCAACTATGCCCACACACTCACCCAGCAGCAAGTGCTCACTGTTCCTCCCCACAGCCTAATAACCCAAGGGCTTTCCAGTGAATGAGCTGAGGTTGCAAAGAAGCTGTTCTCCCAGCCCTACCAGGGAAAGATTCTGCAATTCCTTCAGGGTTGGGTGTGTATAAGCAGATCACTGGCAAGAATATAAACCACGGAAGCTCTGGAGAAACAATTTGAGATAAAGATGCTGGAGAATGTGACCCCACCCATGGAATGATGCTGAGCAGCTCCAGTGAGGATGAATCCTTGAGGAACAGCAGGAGAATCAGCTGTGAAGTTCTGCCAAGGCCAAAAAGTAGTGCTCACAGGAATTAAAGTGAGATAAATAAAGCACATAATCCGGGTGATAAAAAGTTCTTATTAAGAAATTGTTCATTTTAAGATTCCATCTTGAACTGGGAAAAGTTTAGCTGGTTCTTACTGAATCCTATTCTTTGTAAAAATAGAGGCTATTCTGCTTCTAGATGACAGCTTCTGTTGTGGAGAGAAGGGAACACTTTAATACTGCTGGTAGGACTGCTAACTAATACAGCCTCTGTGGAAAGAAGTATGGATAATCCTTAAAGAGCTAAAAGGAAACCTTCCATTTGATCCCACAATCCCATTGCTAGGCATCTACCCAGAAGAAAACAATAAGGAAACAGGTGTGCAGACCCAGAGTGGCTTTTCTGTCTCTCTCCCAGGCTGTAGATGTGGCTCTGGGACAGGTTGGTACTTTGTCCCTCTGATGGTCTCAGGGCCAAGAGGTTCCCACCCTTGGAGGAGGGCAGGAAGGAGCACTCCGGTGGGCTCATCTTCAGCCAAGCGGAAAAGGCAGCCAGCGACCAACAACAGGTCACTGCAGTAGCCCCAGGCCAGGCCAGCAGGTGCAGGGAAGATGCGGCTGTGAGAGGGAGTTTATACCTGGTGAGACCTCGCACTCCGTGGTCTGACCCGCTGTCTCCAGACGCTGCTCAGGACTGTGTTCATGCCCTTGGGGCTGCTGTGGCAAATCTCCACAAATGCAACAGAAACTCATTCTCTCAGTTGTGAAGCCCAGAAATTCAAAAGCAAGATGTCATCCCTGCCTGCTCCCCTCAAAGGCTCAAGGGAAGGGTCCTTCCTGCCTCCTCCAGCTGCGAGTGGCTCCGGGCGCTCCCTGGTTTGTCACCTGCTTCCCTGTGTGGATGTGTCTCTGTACCTCTTCTGCTCTCCTCTTGAGGATGCCAGTTGCACAGGATGAAACCCAAGTCCTGTTCAAGATCGGCCTCGTAGTAGTGACATCCACAGGAACTCTGTGAGAATGAGGCTCTGAAGTTCCTTGTGGACAAGGATTTTGGGAAGGAAGGGGTGGGCACTCTTAGACCCAATAAAATATGGAATTCACACTTGATGCTCTTGGTGGAAGGTGGTCTAAGTGTCCCAGCACAAAATGAAGCAATAACAAAAACTCTGGAGTCAGTAACTTACTAACTCTTTAACTGTGTCCAACTTTATCTCTTTAAACAGTAAATCTCTGCATCTTGAAGTCAATGTCATTTATGATGCTGAAGAGGTGTGAGCACCTTCAGAGCTGCATGTGTGGTGAATCTGATCTTCTGTCTAGAGCTAGAGGCAGGGGATGATGCATAAAATGTCCCAGGGGCACATGTCCTCAGCAGCCCAGGAACCAGCATTTGGCTGTTCATCCCTGGAAGCCATTCCAAACCACCCCACCTGCTCTTTCCAATGGCTCACCTTCCCGGTGGTGCCAGCTCTGTGATGTCACTCATTGCTGACCTTGGGAGCAGGGACACAATGGACACTGAAACAGATACCTCTGTCACATGTGAAACCAGACTGAGGTCAGGAGGAGATGGGCCCAACCCCTGCCGCTTCCCCTGGCCCCTACCCAGTAGGCACCACACCTACCCAGGAGGAAGAGGCTCCACTTCCCCACCGGGCTCCAAGAAACGCATCCTGCCTGGAAGCCAGTCCCCAGGGCCAGGCCGGGGAAATACTGGTCACTCTTCTCTCCGATAGCAAAAGTGCTATGTGGGCAGAAAACCCACCCAGCTGAACTTGAAAGCACAGAAGCCTCCGTGTGGACTGCAGGTGAAAAGACCACACAGGGCTTTGAGGTTAGCAACACCTGGTTCTCCTTGGCCCTCACCCAGCCCTGTTCTACAAATGAAAACCTCAGGAGCAGAGCAGTTTTCCAAGAAGGCACAGCTGGCTCAGACTCTGAGCCAGGCTCTGGACCCCATTAGTGGTCCTGTACCAACCAAGGGGAGGTCACCCTGCAGGTCGCCATAACTTGTCTCGTCTGTCAGCCTCTGTGTGCTTGCATCTGGCTGCCAAGGAGCAGTGTAGCCCAGTAGACAGAGCTGGGTACTTGTAGCACAAATACAGATGTGAACCCAAGGTACAGCACCCTGGGCAAGCTCCCTACAGTGTTCAGGGTTGGTCCATTCATTGCCATGAGGGAATAACCATGTCCATAGCATCATGGTGCAGAAGCTCAGTGTCACGTCTGCCACAGTGAGCCTTTACACTGCAGCTGTTGTTATTATGCCATAAACACTCAAAAGACTTTCTTCAGGTGAGAAAGGACCACATCACTGATTAGACAGAAATGGGACTGAATTTATGCAAGTGCTCTTGGTGAGAAGGCTCCATGGCTGATGACTATTACTCCTAAATGTCACACAGATGGTATTCTTAGCAGTCAGACTCCTATTTCCAATAACCTTCTCACTCATGAGCCCTAGATCTAGGTGGGCCCAGAGCCGCATCCTGAATAGCCCATTCAGTAGCTAACAATGGGTTGGACATTTCTCTTTAAGTTCTACAATTCAGTGTCCATGAAACATGGGTGTTTTAAAGGCTTAATACAGGGTGTCAAGCATGAACTTCATGGACACCCTGTAATAAGCCATCATTACTTTAGATATGTGGAAAATTCATTAGCAAGCACAGCATTTTTGGAAGTTTGTGATTTGTACCGGGAAGTGATTCAGCTTCCTCCAGGCTCCTGACAGTCACAGCAAGAAAGGGGGGAAACTCTCTGCCAAGATCAGGAGAAGAGCTGGCTGCACCATGCCCATGACATTGTGTAACATATGAAGGTCTGACAACTCAGTTTGTGAACTTGTCCTAAAAAAGTGCCACATGTCTCATTGCTGAGTATCACTAAGGTCACCTTGGAAGTTCTCCTCTTGGGAAGCTATGCACCTGTGCCAGTGCCTAGCCCACCCTTCAAGCCAATTTTGGTTTTTGGTTTTCGTTTTTTTCTTCAAGCCAGTTTTGGAACTCTTTTTTCTGGAATGGCTATTAAAGTTGTTGTCATATTACCCTTGATGTCCTGAATGTCACCAAAATGTCTTCCTTTGGAGCAAGGAGGGTCGGGTTTTGGTGTGTACCACACCTTTTGGGGGCAAAACATGACTATAAGAGGGACTTTACCTAATAAATGCAATCAGTGTAACCTGGTTTCTTGTACCCTCAATGAATCCCCAACAATACAAATTAAAAAAAAATACAATTTAAAAAAAAATGTCTTCCTTTCAATATTTCCTTTATCTTTGGGTAAAGAAAAAAGTCCCTGGGGGCCAGATGAGGTAAATAGAGAGGGTGTTCCATTACAGTTTTTTATGTACTGGCTAAAAACTTTCTCATAGGCTGGGCATGGTGGCTCACACCTATAATCCCAGCACTCCTGGGAGGCCAACATGGTAGGACTGCTTGAGCTCAGGAGTTCAAGACCAGCCTGAACAAGAGCAAGACCCCATCTCTACTAAAAATAGAAAAATTAGCCAGCTCTTGGGGGTGGGACACAATTATAACAGGGACTTTACCTAGCAAATGCAATCAGTATAACCTGGTTCTCTGTACTCTCAATGACTCCTCAACAATAAAAAAATTAAAAAAGAAAGAAAAAAAGAACAGAAAAATTAGCCAGGTGTTGTAGTGGGCATCTGTAGTCCCAGCTACTTAGGAGACTGATGGAGAAGGATTACTTGAGTCCAGAAATTTGGGTTGCTGTGAGCTAGGCTGATGCTGTGACACTCTAGCCTTGGCAACAGAGTGAGAACAACTCCCTTATAGACAGAGCTGTGTGACCTGGCTTACTGCCATACTATAAGAGCCATGAGTTGTTCAGCTTTTTTTAACTATTTTTTTAATCCATATTTTCTTTGTCTGCTTTGCTTCTCACAGCAGCTGATAATTTTGACACACAATTCGATAAATGTTTACAGTGTTTTGTCAATTCTGCTTGTTACTGGCCACCCTAACCTCTCTTCATCAATGACACTATCTCTCCCCTCAGAAAAACATTTAATCCATTTGTACACTGCCATTTGCTTCATGGCATTATCCCCATAAACTTGAACTAACATTTCCCTGATTTCACTTCCACTCTTTCCAAGTTTAATGAGAAATTTACAAATGTTTGTTTGTTGCTCTAATTCTAGCTCCAACATTCTCATGACACCACTCAAAAACATATGACAATAATGATCACCACCCAGCAAGACACTGCCACACGTCCACACAAACCCAGTGGTGAGACACTGACACAGCAAGGTTATGAAACCTTACCAAGCTGTTTGTACAGTGCTGCCAACGCGTGCTTAATTGTCAGACCTCATATACTGTTAACCTGGATAAGAGATGGCTCCAGGACAGAAATGTCCAGGCTGAGGGAACTCAGCACACTGGAGGAAAATAGACCCAGACCAAAAATTTCTATGCATTCTAGAATGAAATTATAAAAGTGTATTCTGTGGTCTGTGGATCACATGACATCAGATTTCTCCCCACTGGAAACAACAAGACATAAATCAATACCTTCTCAACTCTGAAAGTAAACAATTTCCAACCTAGATTCTACACTCAGCTGTCTTACTCCATTCATGCTACTACAACAAAATACTTCAGTATAATTTATAAAGAACAGAAATAATTTCTCACAGCTCTGGAGTCTGGGAAGTCCCAGATCAAGACACTAGAAATAATTCTCACAGCTCTGGAGTCTGGGAAGTCCCAGATCAAGACACTAGGCAATCTGGAGGGTCTCACAGTCTGTTCTCTGTCCTCACATGGTAGGAGGGACGAATAAGCTCCCTCGGGCACTGATCTCATTTATGAGGGTTGAGCCCTGTGACCTAATCACCTTCCTGAAACTCCACCTCTTAATACTATTGCACTGGGGATTAGTCTTGAGCATGAGAATTTTGGAAGGACAAACATTCAGATCATAGCACCAGCCAGTCAATCAAGTATGAGCGCAAACTGTGACATTCTCAGATGTGCAGGATCACAGAAATTAAAAGATTATCTGGTGTGTCTTAAGTAACTGGAGAAGAGTTTGAGAATAAATTAATGATTTGTATTTGAAAAGTACAAATACTTTCCATACAATACAAAACAATTATGAACTCCAGGGAAAACAAAAAGGCATGTGAAGGAAAAAAGGCCTGTGTATAAATGGATGCATGTTTGCGTGTATGTATGTGTGTAAATAAAGGTTAATATCATGCCTGGGCTGACCAAGCCCTGCCTGAGAAAAAGACCTCCAGGTCTGCCTTTGTATAGGATGGCTTCCTTAGAAATGACAGGAAAGATCAAGGAGGAACAATGTCCCACATGGCTCGTTCTGGAACCCCTGGTCTCTGGGACTGCCCTGAAGACCTGTGAGCCGGCCTTCTGCCCTTGAGTCTTCAGGACCAGAACAGTGTGAGAGACTGAGGGGAATCAGTCATTCTCTGTCCAGGAGACCCTCTCACTGCACCTGTGCCTTGTGACAGTGTGCACATCAGGGGACCCACTCATTGCACCTCTGCTCTGTGACAACGTGCATAACCCAGGGGCAGGAAGAGTCCCTGCATTCCTGCAGCAGCGCAGAGCCCTCGTGGTCCAAAATGAGACTCTGCAGTATGGGTATGTGGTGAGAAGAGTGCCAGTGCAGCGCACCATCTCTGCTGCTGCTCTGGAAGGCATCATGTTAAATTCTCATCTTCATAAAGTTTTTCAATCATCTAGCATTGTCTAAGACTGAAAATCAAGATGTAGCAATAAACATGTGTGGTTTAGGGATATAAAAATAAATCTCCTTGTTTGAAGACGAAGGAGTTGCTGCCACCAGGGAGCAACAAATAGGGCATGGGCAGGAAGGAAGGCTGCCCTCGGCCACACCAGGTGGGGTGACTTAACTTATTTAGATGATATGCATGGGTAATTTTGATAAAAGTGAATAGTACATTTTAAAATATTTTTTGAAAGACAGGAAATAAATACATGAAAATATTGCAACTTTAGCTTCACAAGGCTTTGAGTGGCTTTTTAGCACTTCTAATTTTCAATGACTGTTTCACATTTCCTAATAAATATTTTTTACTTTTAAATAAGGAAAAATAAATATATTTGTAGAATTGACGAGAAAAAGATGGAAGTGGGTCTTTGACAATATGTTTCTATAGTCAAATGTTCCAAACAAATTTCAAAGTAACAAGATTTATCTTTCTTAAGGACATATTTAATTCTGCAATGTGCCAAGGCAAATTTTTAAAATGACTGTTCCTTTTTATTATGATGGTAATTATTAGAAAAAACTTGAATAATGGCCAACTCAAATTATATTTGTATTTCAGGACAAGCACTGTGCTCAATGCTCGATTTAAATTATCTTATGCAATCTTAACAACAGCTTTTAAAGAACATACCTTTATCTCCCCTACACCATTTCATAAGGAGACATTCGAGGCCCAAAGAGATAAGCTAACAGGGGCAGAGTCAGATGGGACACAACTGGGATGAGACCAGCTCTCAGTTCATGCTTTCCCTCTCCACCTTCAGTCTGTGTTATTTTGGTGCCAGTTCATATCATCAAACATGCTTGTCATCACTATTACCATCCACACATGCTTCTTCAGGCCAAATCATAACCCAGCACTGAGCCACGTGCTGTGGGCAACACAAAGATTTTAAATGGAGTGCCCACTGTAGAGGGAGGGAAAATTGGTGTATTTGTCTGCCATAATGAAATACCACAGACTACATGGCTCAAACCACAGAAATGTATTTTCTTACAATGTGGAGCCTGGAATTCCGAGATTAACCTGCAGGCAAGGTTGGCTCCCCCTGAGGCCTCCCTCCTTGGCTTCTCCCTGTGTCTCCACATCTGCCCAGTGAGTGTCCATGTTCCAATCTTCTCTTTTTATGAAGACACCAGTTGTATTGGATCAGGGCTCAACAATGGATATGTACCAGATCAGTTTAATCTTATTTTGCCTTAATCACCTCATTAAAGGGCCTGTCTCCAAACACAGCCACATTCTG
Source organism: Perodicticus potto (assembly GCA_963574655.1). NCBI lineage: Eukaryota > Metazoa > Chordata > Mammalia > Primates > Lorisidae > Perodicticus > Perodicticus potto. Next base: position 12,855 of record CAUYRH010052028.1, on the reverse strand, counting down.
AGGTGTTGGAGCTCCAACATATGAATTTGAAGGGTCATGATTCAGTCCCGAACTCGAGGGCTACAAGCCCCCTGTCCACAGTGGGAGTGCACGGACATCTCAGGTGGGTTCACAACTGTGAAGAGAACATGTGGACCCTGAGAGTCACCTTCTAGTCGTCTCCCTCTGGTCCCACCGCTCCTGAAGGTCCCACACCCAGCCTAAGACATTCGAGCATTCCCAGGATGAATCAGATCAGGTGTCCCAAGGGACCCTGCTGCTTGTCATTGAGTGCCTGCCACATAATGTGAGTGGATGAGGGACGGACCACCCTGTGCAGGTGACAGGTGGACATTGGGAAAGCAGCCCCAAGGGCATTTCTGAGCCAGGCACCCAAATCTGAAGTCTAGGATCTGTGAGGGCTCCTGTGTAACCCTGGCATCACAGGGGGCTCACACTGCCTCTGCACCCTGGCCTGGAGGGAACCCCTGTGGGCTGACCCTACTCTTCCTCCCCGTGGCTCCAGCCTGGCCCTTGCATGTCATCTCATGCAAGAGCCACACTGGCCTTGACAGGTAAACATGTGTCCACAGTTCAGTTCTGTCAACCTAAGTTCCTGATTTCCAATCCAAGAAGGCAGCTAGGAGGCTGGGTACAGTGACTCACAATGTAATCCCAGCACTCTGGGAGGCTGAGGCAGGAGGATCACTTGAGACCAGAAGTTCAAGACTAGCTTGAGCAAAAGTGAGACCCCATCTCTACAAAAAAATAGAAAACTTAGCCAGACACTGTGGCATGTGCCTGTAGTCCTCACGACTCCAGAGACAGAGGCAGTTAATCACTTGAGCTTGAGTGTGCTGTGATGGAGCCACTGCACTCTAGTCAGGGTGACAGAGCAAGATTCCATCTCAAAAAAAAAAAAAAAAAATTCAGCTAGGACTATACTGAAGATCCAGCTGGACTTTATAAATTTCCTCTAGATTTCTAAGGACCAAGAAGCAGCAAGCTATAGGCTCCCAGGACCAGGATGTGAGCATTTGCCCTGGATCTATAGAGGCCTCATTGCTGATGGCCCACCCTGGACAGTGTCCTCCCCTGCAAGTGTCCCCACTCAGGGTGCCCTCAACTATGAGTGCCCAGACCTGCTAATGTCTATGCCCGCAAGTGTCCACACCTCAGGGCACCCTCATTTGTGAGTGTCCTTGCCTGTGTGTCCACCGCTGTGAGTGTCCAGACCTGCTAATGTCCTCACCTTCCCATGTCACATCTGTCAGTGTCCAGCCCAATAGTATCCCTACCTGTGAGTGTCCCTACCTCAGAGTATATACTCCTGTGAGGTGCCCACACCAGCTAATTCTACGAGGAGCAAGAGCCTCAAAGTGCAATCACTGACAAGTAGCACTGACAAGTCCTGGGAATGTGTCTAAAATGTGAATTCCTGTGGCCCCAGCCTGACCTCTAACTCAGACAATGGGGCAGGCAAAACCATCTGTGCCCGGCTAGCACCCAGGGCTCGGATGCAGCTGGAGCCTGAGGGTGCTATGGTACTGAGAAGCCCAGAGGGTCCAACTTCTTTCTTTCTGGCTTTGACTGGGCAACTGCACACCTCATTGACCAGGACAGAGACACCTTTACTGAGCTTCATCTCTAAACACACATCAGGCAGAAAACAAGATGTTTGTGGGGTTCATGCTTACAAAGCACTCTTACTTCTGACGATATAAGCATGTAGGAGCCACCACTGTTAGGCCCCCTCAGCCTAGAACTGAGCTCTTACCCAAAACCAGCCAGGCAGGGACCCAGGAGAAGGGAGGCCAAGCCCAGGCGGCTCCTCCCTGCAGAGCTGTTTGAGAAGACAGTGCCCCAAACTCTGACATGCGTGGCACACACAGCCCGGGGAGGGAGGCGGACTACAGAGGGCCTGGGGGCAGCAGTTCCCCATCTCAGTTCCCAGGCGTGAGTACCCTGAAGCTTTAACCCATTTTGAATTTAGGCCACACTCCAACCAACTAAATCAGATATTCTAGAAAAAATTCTACTTGCCCTTAGATGAGTTTTAATTTCTGTATTGTAAGATCTTTGATTGGATTCCTCACAAAGCAGACCCTTAGACAAGAACTCAGTTGCCGGGAGTCTACCCAGGAGGGACCCCAGAAGCGCAGGTGAGAGGTTTGGGAAAGAAAGTGAGGTTGAAGAGGAGAGAAGCCAGCCCAGGGTGCACTGATGAGAGCTGCCCCCATGCAGAGGGCTCCACCGCCAGGAGCCTTGTGGCATGCTGGAGGCTGTGCCTGAGGAGGCCCCTCAGGGGACAGTCCAAGTACTCACCCACTCAGGGCCTCTCTGTGGGCTGAACGGTGCTTGGTGCATGAAAGTCTTCTGAGGATGAGGACTGTCTACCTGGGTCCCCCAACTCTCCAGAGGGAGCCAAGGGGCTGGGGGCTGCTACACAAATAGTGTGGCAGCATGCCTGGATGTCACGTTGCTCTAGAAGGAGCTGCACAATGGTCACCTCTCCACTCATCCTCACCTTTGAGGTCAGCAGGTGGTAGGTAGGATAGGTGGTTGCTTTAACAGGTGGATGGTAGGGTATGAGGCAGGCCGAGCAGGTAGTAGTGGGTAGTTAGTTCCATTCCTGACTTGTAAGATGCTAAGTGACTCCCCAAGTCCACCCGGCCTTGGAGTAAAGAAGCCAGGATGTAAATTCTGCTTTTTGAGTCTTTCATCTCCATTAATGCAAACTTTACCCTTGGGGTAGTCTCCCCTGGGACATTCTGCCCATCCCACCCTGATGCCCCATGTTCCTGTGTGTGAAATCACAGACATCTCCTTCTCTAAAGCCCAGCATCTTTCTGTGAGCTGTTAGCTCATTAGCTGAGTTTTCCTGGGTGGGTGTTTGGCTTGGTTTGTATTTTCCTTTATGATTTCTCTGTGTTTACAAGTTTTATCCCTGGGCTGACTGCCACCCTGCACTAAGATTTCTGCTGTGGTTTCCAATTCTCCTGCCATAGGCAGCTGCCAAAACCTCAGGAAGGTGGTTGAATAAGCCTGACTCGCAGCTCTCCAGGTGAGCAGTGCAGATGGAAACGTGGCGGCCAACCCCGGGGCAGGTATGGATGACAGCCCTCCTCGACCCCCGTGTATCCCCCACCACTTCTCTGCAAAACCAGCAAGGTGAGGCTCCAGTCAAAGGTGCCGAGGACCATGTGCTGGGACAGGGCCCGCCACCTCTGTGCTGGTCCTTCCTCCTGTTCAGAGCATCCGATCTCTCACGTATGGGGACCCAATTCTTCCCCAGAGGCCCCAGCTGCCTTCACTCTCTGCAAGGAGCCCTCATTGTGTGACAGCAGGAGGCAGCCTGCCCATGCACAGACCAGTCCTCTTGACAACCACAGTGTCCCTGAGTCCAGTCAGCCTGCTCTGGGGGGAATCAAGCGGGGTGGGGGGATACCTCTCCTCCCTCACCCTTCCTCCCCACTGCCCCATCCTGGCCTTTGGTGTGTGATGGGGTGGGATGAGGTCAGTGCCATCATGAGGGATTTGAAGAGGCACCCTCATTTCAAAGCCAGGCACCTCACAGACTGTGTAATGTCTGCACTGCCACTTACACTGAGCCAGTCCCATGTGTCACAGAGAAGAGGACTGACAGCTATAATTCGCTCCTTTGTAGTTCTCTGACAGCAGGTGCCACCCAGCAGGAGGTTCACTGTCCCTGGATGTCACACACACATGGTTCCATTCAGGCGCAAGGCATGTCATCCAGCATTAGGTCATCCGAGACCATTGGGCTGCCCTCAATGGCTTCATCTCAGTGAAGGGAACCCATCACACAGGGCAGCCCAAAACAGCCACTTGCTAGAGCTGCAAGGAGCATTCTGCAGAAGGCCTGCAGCTCTGAAATGTACCTGAACTGAGGTCGCTCTTTAAAGAGTGCAAGGTGGCCAGCTATAGCCCTGGACACCCAGCAGACAGTGCGATGTGCAGAAAAGCTGGACATCGGCCTAGAAGGAGCAGCAGCCTCACCAGCAGATGCACACTCGCTCACTCCAGTTGGCCCAACTCTGTGCAGGGATTGCTCTGGGTGTCCATACACAGCAGAGAGGACAGGGCCTGCTTCACAGGACTCACATCCTTGTGGGGACATGGCCACCAGCAGACAAACAAGTGAGCAGAAGAGCATAAGGTGGTGAGTCCAGCACAGAAGGCATGCATACGCTGCTGAGGGGGCCATGGCCATAGGGAGGCAGTCAGTGGCAAGTGTCTTCCTGGTGTGAGGGTCCTTCTCAGTGATAACAACCGTGTTTCATCTGAAACACCCATACTCATTAGTAAGACCAGGGCACAGCACTACCTTTCTGAGACTGTGGTTCCTCACTGACAACCTTCAGGGGGTGGGGACATTCACTGCCAAAGCTTTGCTATGAAGACTGAAGACATTAACAATAAAGATATGAGCAGGGAACAATGGCTCATGCCTATAATCCTAGCACTCTGGGAGGCCAAGGTGAGTGGATGGCTTGAGCTCAGGAGTTTGAGACCACCAAGACCTGAGCAAGAGTGAGACCCCATCTCTAAAACCAGCTAGCCCTGGTGGTGGGCACCTGTAGTCCCAGCTAAGACTGGGAGGCTGAGGGAAGAGGATTGCTTGAGCCCAGGAGTTGGAGGTTGCTGTGAGCTGTGGCACATGGCACTCTACCCAGGGTGAGAGAGTGAGACTCTTTCTCATAAAAAGGAAAACAACAAAGATGTGAAGGTCTGTGAGGAAGGGAGTATTTTGCCCACCTGGGAAGTGGACAGATGACAATCAGAAGGTAAACCCTCCCTGAGCTCCCAAGTGCTGGTCCTGGTGTGTTGTTCCCATGGGGTTCTGGTTACTGGGGCTGCTATGTCCGAGGGCTCCTGTTGGGAACAGGCTCCCTGGAGCGCACCTCAGACCACACAGGTGGGACGCAGATCTGTCCCCAAGGTCTCCAGTGCACTGTTCAGCCCTGCCCTGTGCCTCCAACACCATAAATAAGAAGCCAAATAGCACTGAGGAGGCCACAGGATGATCGTGTTTAAAATCAGTTTTGCCCAAAATACACACTTAAGGATTTTATAAGAATGGGATAGGCTTTTTAATAAAGCGGTGTGTGTAAAAACAAAAGTTGGAGACACTGTCTCAGTGAAGGAAATCCTTTCAGAGCTGGGACAGCGTTCACTGGGAAGGGGCGTTGGGCCTGAGTAATGGTGAGAGGAGCTGAGCTCTGGGGATCAGAAGTCTCTGGGGACAGGGGCCACCACCGCTGGTGAAGCAGGTTCCACATGGGGCTACTGTCCTGTGCATCTGCCTGGAAGGCCGCAGAGGAGGTGGTGTTTGGGTGTAAGGAAAGTTCTGTCTTCTCCATCTTTGATTTCTTTTTCTTAAGGGTGTGGAGGTCACTTTCCCCATCTCTGCCTGGGAGTCATGGGGTAGGTGCAGTAGTGGAGACTAGAAACACTGTTCATTCAGCACAAATCTGTGCCATCTTCCAGCCTAGATGGCCTAGTTTCCTAAATCTCTTGACTGCATTTGCATCTTGTGCCAAATGCAGTTAAGAGATTTAGGAAAACAAAACTCACTCAACCACAAAGTAGAAGGACAAAGCTGCACACAGCCCAGAGATAAATGGCTCTGGATCTGCCCTCTGTTCTGTAAGCCCACCACCTATCCCTGGCATTTCCCACACAGGGCATCTCTGCTGTTCAACGGAGTGGCTGGGAGGGGGGCCCTGAAGTAAGTGTGAACACAGTGCAAGTTCACTCACTGTCTGCTTTGAAGCATCCTGTGCTTTTCTGATGTCAGAAAGGAATAACACTTAAGTCAGTAGGAAAACATCGAGAACACTGCTGCAATAACAACACAGCTGAGTGATATCATGTCTTCATTCCACAGACCTGAGGTATTGCTCCTGAGCCACCGCTGAGGATGTGTGCTGGGTTAGCCTTCCCAGGCTGAGCACTCTGGAAATCACTGCTGTTCGGGCTGCACGCCTGCAGTATTGCCAGGTTTATCTGACAGCACCACCATGGAAAGGTCATGAAGGGTTCAGAGCACACCACCCAAAGTCAGGCATAACTGCTTATGCTCAACTGGGCTGACCCAAGATTGAGAGGCGGATTCAGTAACACACGGGGCAGTATGCTTTTCTGCTTACTCCAATTTCTGTTTTCTCCCCTCTTTTCAAATCTCTTATCTCACAACTTCTGTTGTGAATCTCTCTCCTCAGCCACCAAATTTAGATATATGAAACTTCAAGAAGTTTCGAATGGAGAACTGACGGGGCTCAGAATATGCCACCGCAAAACATACTGCATCATAAGGATTATTTTGAGGTGAGGGCGTTTGAGTCTCAACAGACCCAGAAAGAAGCCTTCTCAGAGCTTCCTTTATTTGACTAAAGCAGACACTTTTGAGAAATGAAGGCTGCCACAGACTCGCCCTCTCCTGGAGGAGTTTTACGAACATGGAAAAGATGGAAAGTCAGTGCCAAAACGGCCTGCACAAGCAAACTTCATTCCATTAGTTTCCTCCAATGGTTTCCCTTCCCAGAGTTTACCACCTAAAGAACCTAACATCTCTCCTTTTGTCTTGTCACTTTTGTTAAGAGGCTGTACATGCCCAACTTCTGACCACTTCTTTGAGTTGTTCTCCATTGAGTTCTTCCATGTGTATGGGTGGTATACACAATAAACTCGTTTGTTTTTCTCTTGCTAATCTATCTTTTGTCAGTGCAATTGGCAGGGCCCCAGCTGGAGAACTTGGGAGGGAAGGAAAAAAGAATTTTTCAATATCTTAATATTGAGATTACCCCATTACCAATATGTGAAGAAAGCCTCTCTGTATTAAATGGAAAAGTTGGGTCATAAAAGGGCGAATATTTTATGGGAAGGCATAGATAGAAATCCACTCTCAAATATCCTCAGTGGTTATCTGAATTTTATGAATAATTCAGGTACTTAGCAAATGTGATTCATAACAATGAAAAGCACGGGTGTCTTCAATACCCATCTTCAACAAAATGCTCAGCTGTGTCCTTCCATAGCAGAGTTCAAAGGAATAGTGACCACTGGTTTCAACTCAGGGCAGACAATGCTATTGACTGCAGTTGAGTCCAGGAAGCAGCACTGCCACTATTCTTGATTGAAATAGTTTCACAGTTTTGACCTAGTGAGAGACTCAAATAACCCATCACATTCATGTCTGAAGGGCTCACAGCAGGAGTGACAACAAGCCAACTGTGGTCCCAAGTGTGAAATCATCTACGTGTCCAGAACCCTGAGGCTAATGTGATTTAGGCTGGGAGTTGATCATCTTTGACTCTGGTGGCCTCAATAAACATACACGAAGATGGGGTGCAGGTCAGCATGTCTGCCCACCTCTCCATGACTGCATTCTCCCAGGCTTGGTGAGCTACGGGCTTTTACTTCCCTTGTGCCCTCCATCCAGGACCCCAAAGTACACTGTAGGCTACCCTGATAAATGTCAACCTAATGGCCAAGGTTTCCCAGGACACATCAGTGTAGAGGGGACACTGGACAGATGAGATCACACTGCAAAGCTGAGACTGGTCCTGAACAAATTTCACAAGCATCTCCTGAGTAACCCTCTTTCATGAGAGTCCCCCAACTTACTGCCATACCAAGGCAGCCAGGCCCCTGCAGAGGGAGGCACCTGACCACCCTGACCAAGCAGTAAGAATGGAACAGATGGGCTGTGTCTGAATCACTCTCCCTGAGGGCGTGGACCTGTCCAGCAGGACACAAAGCACACTTCTGCTGGGGATGTGGAATGCCACACAGGGCCCTGACACAGACACAAGAAACCAGAGTCCCAGCCCTTTAGATGAGGCCACCAGGAGCAAACTCTTTTGTGGTTGAGGTGATTGTCTTATTGTCTATTTTTTCCAAAACTCTTCAGGATTTGCAGTAGCCATATGGAAGGAGGGCAGTGGGTAGCTAGATGGGCAGGATCTGGACGTGTGATGTGGCAGGAGAAGCACATCCAGCTTCCCCCAAGGAACTTGGCCCAAAAGGAGCAGGGCATGGCGATGCTCATACCTCAAGAAAGAGACAGGAGAAAGGGGTCACAGTCTGCAGGTTTTATAACTGTCTGTGAGGTGTAACATGGAATCCAACTGAAAATGCTGAAACTGAGACTCAGGGGGTAGCCTACATTGCCCAAAGTCATGTGATTAATAAACAGAGCTGTTGGGATTGAAGCCAGCTCTCCCTGTCCAGTGACCTGTGTAGCCTGTACACCCCACCTGCGGCCTACATCTGTAACTCAGCATATGTCTCTCACCCAATCCAGGATTTAGTCGGCATTCTTCTGGAAATTCAGTAATTCTTGGTGGGGCCCAGAGATCTTGGATTTTTTTTTTTTTTTTTGAGCCAGAGTCTCACTTTGTCACCCTCAGTAGAGTGCTATGGCATCACAGCTCACAGAAACCTCAAACTCTTGAGTACAATTGATTCCTTTGCCTCAGCCTCCCGAGTAGCTGGGACTATAGGCACCTGCCACAACATCCAGCTATTTTTAGACACAGGAGTCTCTCTCTGGCTTAGGCTGGTCTTGAACCTGTGAGCTCAGGCAATCCACCCATCTCAGCCTCCCAAGTGCTGGGATTACAGGCATGAGCCACCACGCCCAGCCTGATATCTTAGATTTTTAATTAATGTCTTGGGTGATTCTTACCCAAACTCACTCTATAAATGAGTTTGAAAAAGATAACCATAAAGTTTCTAAAATTCTATGACCTGTAATTAAATGTCCATAGTGACCCATAGTTCCAGGTGCAGATGGGCTTGACTTAGCTACCGTGTGCTAAGACTTGGCACCATGTTTTCAGGAGCTCGCTATATAAGACAAACCATCCCAGAGGGTCTCACCCTTTAACATGCACAGGGATTTCCTGAGGCAATTCCAAAGTGCAGGTTCTGATTCAGAGAGCCGAGTGGGGCTTGAGGGTCTGATGCGCTCCCAAGAGGGCCAATGTTGCTGGCCCAAGGGCCATCTTGAGCAGCAAGACACAGATGCCTCTTCCCAGCCTGCCTGCAGTGCGGTCAAAATAGTGAGCCCCTGGGTCCTTGGGGCATCAGGGCAGCCAGCCTGAGGGGGTCTGAGCAACCTTCTTTGCTTATCCTTAGTCATCACAGATACTTGTCCCACAAATGCCTTCTTCTCTATGTGTCTTGTCATGAGGCTTGGAAGCTGTGCAGCACATTTGCCATGGCGCACATTCCAGTGAAAGCAATGGGTCCCTCAGCCGAGAAATGTGATACACATCAATTTTGAGAAGTTGTTGGGGTCTCTAAACTCACTCAGTGTAGACCAGCACTGTGCCTGTGGTGTGTTTAACTGGGTCGCTCAGTTTTGGTAGCCCATGGGCACATCCACTCCTCCCACCTATCAGGCCTGGGTCTGACATGGGTGTCTGCCTATAGCCCCTCTATAGCACCCTTGGTGTGAGAACAATGACCTTCATCACAGCTCCTGTGAGTAGCAGCAGAAGTGCTGATGTTGACTTTGAAAGCAATAGGGTACAACCTCTGTGCTGTCAGGGACAATACTGTCTCAGCAAACCATCCCCACTGTAAGAAATTGTTTAAATGCCATGAATCCGTATTGTGTCAGGTTTACTTACATTTAGTTTATAGACGTGATTTGTTTTACAGTTGTCGAAGGCCTGTAAGCCCCAAGGATTCAAATTGACTTTGAGGTTTGACCAGATTTAGATAAATTGCAATAAAAATATTTCAGTCAACTCCAGAAGATAACAGAGAATTTTTCCCTTACAAAGGAACTTGTACAACATCTATATTTGAGAGACGCAACAATGTAAGCCCTATGAACACGCAAACATTCTCTCCCCAGCTGATTTGCTCTGTACCTACTTATCCCAAGGTGTCAGGTCTCCACCAAGGTCAGGTTTGTTCAGGAGATGTTGCCTGCAACACACTCCACATGTCTTTCTTGGCATCAAAGCCAGCCCTGTGATGCTGCCCATGGGCTGTGATGTGAGGGCATCCAGCTGTCCTGCTGGCCCCTGCATCTCTCCCGCTTACACTTCATTCCACCAGATGTTTCTACCATTATGGTCTCTTCTGTAGCTTCTTCACATAGATTGCCACCTTTGAAAAAAAATGCAAGGACAGTGACCAGGAGAGTGAAGAGTGGAATGCACCCTGCATTCCAACCACATGCCAGGTACTTAAGCCTCACACGGGCCTCTAGAAGCAGCCACTGTGATACCCACTTTAATAGAGTAGAAGGCTGAGGCTCGGGCAGGGGAAATTTCTTACCAGGGTCACATTACCAGTGTGTGAAAGAGCTAAAGTCAGAACTTGGGTCTTTCTGGATCATTCTACCATGTTATCATTGCCACATTGCCCACCAAGCCTTTGAATAACTTAATTCACTAGAACACTTCGTTTTCTTATTTAAAAAAAAAATCCCAATGAATAGAACAGAGGAGATTTGAGAAGGGAGGAAGAATACCAGGCACATGAGGAAAGAAAACTTTGAATACTGAGAAATGTCTCCAGGAGGGAACCAGCAGCCACTGTAGAGTGGGGAGGTCATGGGCACAGAGGACTCAAGGACGCTGAGAGGGAGAGCTCGCCAGGGAAACGTTGCCACCATCTGGATTTTTCCTAGTTCCCACCATAAACATGAGTACTATTTGCTAAAAATATAGGCACCTATTCTGAGTTTTATAACAAGCTTACAGTAGTACTCAGCTGGATATGTATCCTATCCACTAAGCCTTAGGCATTTTGTTCAGGGTCTCCAGAGAGACAGAATCAATAGGAGATACAGGCGGAACTCACCTTATTGTTATTTGCTTCATTGCACTTTTCAGACATTGTAGTTTTTGCAGATCAGTGATCGTGGTGACCCTGCACTGAGGAAGTCTATCAGAGCCATTCCAACTGCACACGCTCACTTCATGTCCATATCGCGTTTTGCTAATTCTGAATATATTTTGAACTTTTGTATCATTATCATATCTGGTATGATTGTGGAACCCAGCTGATATTGTGCATGCTGTGACTGCTCCACTCACCATCATTCCTCCGTCTCGCTCCCTATCCTCAGGCCTCCTTATTCCCTGAGACACAACAAAGTTGAAATTATGACAGTGAATAACCCCTCAATGGCCTCCCAGTGTTGAAGTGAAAGGAAGAACCACATATCTCTCACTTTAAATCAAGAGGTAGCTCCATGCATGTAAACATAAAGGAGGTAAAGTCTCCATCTTTTTATGGCTGCATAATATTCCATGGTATACATATACCACAGTTTATTAATCCATTCATGGGTCGATGGGCCCTTGGGTTGCTTCCATGACTTGGCAATTATGAATTGGGCTGCAATAAACATTCTGGCGCAAATAATCTTTGTTGTAAATTTTTTTTTTTTTTCAGTTTTTGGCCGGGGCAAGGCTTGAACCCACCACACCTGGCATATCAGCCGGCACCCTACTCCTTGAGCCACAGGTGCCACCCTGTTGTAAAATTATTTTTGGTCATCTGGATATATACCTAGTAGAGGAATTGCAGGATCGAATAGCAAGTCTACTTTTAGTTCCCTAAATGTTCTCCAAACTTCTTTCCAAAAGGAACATATTAGCTTGCATTCCTAAAGTATCTCAAGAATGGGGAAAAAGGTATCCAATGTACTCAGTACAGTTATGAAACCAATATATAATCACCCACACTTTTATATGAGTGATAAAACACAACAATACCCCAGAAGGAAGGAGGGAAGAAGAGAGTAAGAGGAGGGAAGGGGGGAGGGAAGGGGGACCTCACCTATTGTGCATAATGTAAGGGTACATGTCAAATCTATTAAGAGGAGAGTATAAATGTCTTAACACAACAAATAATTAAGTTAGGTGAAGGCTATGTTAACCAGTTTGATGTAAGCATTCCAAATTGTATATAAAAATCAGCACATTGTACACCATAAATGCATTAATGTACACAGTTTTGATGTAATTTACTAAATAAAGAAATAAATAGGTAGGCCAGGCTCAGTGGCTCATGTCTGTAATCCCAGCACTGTGGGAGGCTGAGGAGGGAGAATTGCTTGAGCTCAGGAGTTCGAGACTTGCCTAAGCAAGAGTGAGACCCTGAATCATTAAAAAAAAAAAAAAAAAAAACCCGGTGGCGCCTGTGGCTCAAAGAAGTAAGGCACAGGCCCCATATGCTGGAGGTGACGGGTTCAAACCTAGCCCCAGCCAAAAACTGCAAAAAAAAGAAAAAAAAACCCCAGCTGGACACCTCGGTGAGCACCTGTAACCCCAGCAGCTTCCAGAGGCTGAGGCAGCAGGATGTTGAGGCAGGAGTCTGAGGATGCAGTGAGCTATGATGCCCCTGCACTCTGCTCAGGGCATAGGGTGGGATTCTGTCTCAACAACAGCAAAGCAAAGAAATAAAAATGTTAAAAAATGAGCAAGGAAATTTAAAAAAAAAATCACAAAATTTTAAATCAAGAGGTAGAAATTAAATGGGGGAGGCATGGCAAAAGCCAAGACTGGCTGAAAGCCAGGCCTCTTGCATGAGTGAGTGCCAAGGAAAAGTTCTTGAAGGAAATTAAAAGTGCTGCTCCAGTGGATACAAAAATGATAACAAAGAGAAACAACCTTATTGCTGACGTGGAGAAAGTCACCGTAGTTTGAATAGAAGAGTGAATTAGCCTTAACCTTCCCTCAAGCCAAACCCTAATCCAGAGCAAGGCCCTGACTCTTCAATCCTGTAAAGGCCGAGGGAAGTGAGGACGGTGCAGAAGGAAAGTCGGAAGCTGACAGAGGTTGCGTCATGAGGTTTAAGGAAAGAGGGCGTCTCCAAAACATG
>CAUYRH010052027.1:0-33079 GCA_963574655.1 Perodicticus potto | reverse complement strand
GGTGCCTGTAGTCCCAGCTACTTGGGAGGCGGAGGCAAGAGACTGGCTTGAGCCCAGGAATTAGAGGTTGCTGTGAGCTGTGATGCCACGGCACTCTACCCATGGTGATAGCTTGAGGCTCTGTCTCAAAAAAAAAAAATAAATAAATAAATAAATAAAATTAAGGAATAAGCAGGACAATTGATTCACTCTGATAAATTTGATTTTTCAATTAAGAAACTATCCCATATAGAAAAGAAAATATAAATAATAAATAATTTTTACAATTCCTCATTACTATGTTAATGAGGCCATAATTTCTTATGAAACCGAAAGGGCTGATTATTATTCTAAACACTTGAAATAGAACAACGTGTTTTCTAAAGTATTAGAAAACAATGTTGCTACAAAAAGACTTCCACCAATTATTTAAAGAGTACTTTAAATTTTATTTTCAATATCTAAAATGAAAGAAACCCTAATAGCCTTTAAAATTGTCACCTTATTTTCCAAACTCCATTCTCAAAAACATGGATTAAAAAAAAATTCCCAAAACTATCAAACTAGCGAAAAACTAAATTTTCATTTTTTATATATACACGCACAGACTAGAGCAACAAAGGTAGACTCAAAACCTTATGAAAATAAAAGTTAATCTAATTTGGTAAATTTAAGTAAGATCAAACTTATCCTAAAATGTTCAGGACAGGGAAAATGCGAGGCAAAAGGAAGAGGATGGTTTGAGGCCAGGAATTAAGAGACCAGCCTGGGCAACATAGCAAGACCCCATCTCCAAAAAAAAAAAAAAAATTTGTATTAGTCAACCTTGATGGTACAGCACACCCATAGTCCCAACTACTAGGAGGCTGAAGTGGGAGGATCACATGAGCCCAAGAATTCAAAGCTGCAGTGAACTTCAACTGAGCCACTGCTCTCCAACCTGGGTGACAGACTACGACTATGTCTCTCAAAAAAATAAAATAAATAGGCTCGGCACCTGTGGCTCAACGGGCTAAGGCGCCAGTCACGTACACCTGAGCTGGCAGGTTCGAATCCAGCCCGGGCCCGCCAAACAACAATGACGGCTGCAACCAAAAAATGGTCGGGTGTTGTGGCGGGCACCTGTAGTCCCAGTTACTTGGGAGGTGGAAGCAGGAGACTCGCTTGAGCCCAGGAATTGGAGGTTGCTGTGAGCTGTGATGCCACGACACTCTGTCCAGGGTGACAGCTTGAGGCTCTGTCTCAAAATAAAATAAAATAAAATAAAAAAAAAAAATAAATAAAAAATAAAATAAAATAAAATAAAATAAAATAAAATAAAATAAAAAAAATAAAAAAAATAAAATAAAATAAAATAAAATAAAATAAAATAAATACCCAAATGTGAGGGGGATTTCCTCCCCTCTCAAAAAATACATCTCTCATTGGTGGCACCTGTGGCTCAAAGGGGTGAGGCGCCAGCCCCATATGCCAGAGGTGGCAGGTTCAAACCCAGCCCCAGCCAAAAACTGCAAAAAAAAAAAAAATCAAAAAAAAAAAAAAAAAATACATCTCTCAGAAAGTAAGAGTTCAGATTCGCTTTGTTTTCAGGTCCTTACAAAGTTATTATTTATTCAGTCAAGGCTAGTTTGGGATGCTTATAAAGGTCACAATAAAATTCAGCAGGAAAAAAAGGAGGAAGGAAGCAAAGATTTATTACAGATTGAGTTATTAACATAAATATGACTTGGCAATTTCAATTACTAGACATCACTGTAAACAAAGCTTTAGAAAAAGCACTTTTTAAAAATGACAGAAAGATCATTAAAACTAAGGAAAATGTAAGACACTGTCACAGCCAAGGGGCGCCTAAGGAGACATGACTAAATGCAATGTAGTATTCTGGATAGGTTCCTGGAACAGAAAAAAGGGACATGAGAGGTAAAAACTAATGCACTCTGAATACAAAAATGGACTTTACTTAATGATAATGAATCAATATTGGTTTATTAACTGTGACAAATATACCATATAATGTAAGATATTGGTAATAGAGGAAATTAGACATGAAGTATATGGGAATTCTTTACCATCTTCTCAATGTTTCTGTCAATCAAAAACTGTTGTAAAAAGTAATGTTTAAAGATTAAAATTTTAAGAATATTAAAAAGTAGAAGATTGGCTCGGGGCCTGTAGCTCAGCGGCTAGGGCCCCAGACACATACAACAGAGCTAGCGAGTTCGAATCCAGCCCAGGCCTGCCAAAAAACAATGACAACTACAACCAAAAATTAGCTGGGCATTCTAGCAGGTCCCTGTAGTCCCAGCTACTCAGGAGGCTGAGGCAGGAGAATCACTTAAGCCCAAGAGTTAGAGGTTGCTGTGAGCTATGATGCCACAGCTCTCTACCCAGTGAGACTGTGAGACTGTCTCAAAAAATAATAATAATAAAATATAAAAATAAAATAAAGTAGAAGATTATAGAAATCATGACTACATAATACATTTAAAAATGGATCAAAGATTAAGAACCAAAGATCATAATAAATCCAACTGAAAAAAATCAACTTCTAATTATTATTTTACATAATATATAATTTTATTTTATTATTATTATTTTTTTTGAGACAGAGTCTTACTATGTCGCCCTTGGTAGAGTACCATGGTATCACACCTCACTGCAACCTCAAACTCTTGGGCTCTAGTGAGTCTGTTGCCTCAGCCTCCAAGTAGCTGGGACTACAGGCGCCTACCACAGCACTCAGCTATTTTTTGGTTGTAGATGTCATTATTGTTTGGCAGGCCTGGGCTGGATTCAAACCCGTCAGCTCCAGCATATACGGATGGCGCCCAAGCCACTGAGCTACAGGCGCTGAGCCATAATGTATCATTTTAAATACCTATGTATGTATATATGTATGTATATAAATAACAAAGTTCATATAATCAAACTGGCTAAAAAACTTTTTAAATTTTCTCAATGATAGAATATCTCACTTTATATTTAGTTGCCCCATCATGAGGCCTTATGTTCAGACATAATATGTGGTATATTTATGACATGGGAACCAAGGGACACTGAGAAAGAATGAAAACTAGTATCTGTTTTAAAACTTTAGTTTAGACATAATCATTAAGCAACAACATTCATTCTACAAAAATTTATTGAGCACTGCTAGGCACTACTGTAGGCATTTGGAATACACAAAAGACTCCTGCCCTCATGGAGCTTACATTCTAGCAAGGAGAAAAAGGCATTACAATAAATACTGTAAAAAGGTAAACTTTGTATACTATAAGGAAATACATGTTTTGGAAAGAGGAAAACTAGAATAGGATAAGGGAGATTAGCAGAGTAGTGGTAGGTGGGGAGGGAGGTGGGTAGGTTGTACTGTTAAACAGGGTGGATGGTCATGAGGTTTTGACATTTGATCAAAGATTTGAAGAAGATGAGAGAGTTAGCCACGTATTTATGTGGGGAAAGTGAATCCATTATTTACTACTGTATTTAAGTCTGTGTATAAATAATTCCTCTAAACGAAAACACAAAAGTACTTCTATTACCACAATAATATTAGTTAAAGCATTTTGCATTTGGATTCAAGTATTTCTACATATGAACACATTTCTTCATACCTTTTTCATTTCATTTTCTAAATTTTCCTCCTCTTGACCTTCAGACAGCCTTCTTCTTAAATCAGCTATTTCCCTCTCTGCAGATTCTCTATACTGTGCCCACTGTGTTCGCTCCTGCTCCAGCCTGAGGTGAAACTGGTGCTCATAGTCACGAACTGTTTCTATAAAACATCACCACATATTTCACACCTAAGCATTATGAAAACAAATTTTCTACCACACTAAAAATTTTAAAGTTATATAAAAAGCTTTTGCCTAATTTCTGGAAAATGTTTAATTCACTTAAAAAAAAAAAAGAATCAAAGCTAACGTTTCTAGTTCTTAATATGTGTAGAAATAATAGCTTTAAAACATCAACTCTAATCTTCACAATAAATCTATACATGTTTTATGAATGAAGAAACCTTAGCAAAGGTTAAACAGCCTGGCCAGTATTTCATAACAGAAAGAAGGAAAGCTAGAATTCAAACATAAGGCCACCTCCAAAACCTACTTTCTTGTCCACTACAGTACGGCTCCCAAGACAAATATAACATATCACCCAATCCAACTACCTGCAAGTGAAAGAAAAAGGACAATATTTCTGTAAAATTCTACTATAACCCAAGATTCTAAATTGAGGCAAATTCTATACAGACTTTATAAAATGGTTTTATCTTTAATATAATCTTAAAACATTATGTAACAGACATTGCTAGCTGCCCATTCATTTGCACTCTTTCTTCTTTGCTTTTAAGACATCAATTTTGTTGAGTAAATCAATGTGCCCAATTAAAAAAAAAAAAAATCAAAGCACATATTTTCCAGTTACCCTGGTAGATACAGGTGATCACACACTTACTTGGTCAACAAAGTGTGAAGGGGATATATGCTGGAGATTTCTAGAAATTTTTTGCTTCTCTAATACAGACTAGAGAAGGAACAACTATTTATAAAAATATCAGACATGAGGCATATAAAAAATTGAAAACCATATGCTAAGGGTAAAGGAACAGAAGGATTGAAGGAGCTGATGCTGGTAACATCATGGAACCACTGTAACCAGTCTAGATTACCTACCTCTGGACTTCATGTTCCATCAGAAAAAAAAAGAGCTCCTATTTTGGTAGGTCATTTAAGGTCAGGTTTATTACATGAGGCCCAGAGTAATACCTAGGTGGTAGCAAAATATTCAGATATAGGGCTAGCTTACCTGCCTTTTTACAACAAACATTAAAGCAAAAACCTACAAATGCAAACACAGTCATCACTAGTTCATATTTAGAATATTAATTACGGCCAGATAGGGTAGCTCACACCTATAAATCCTAGCACTTTGGGAAGCTGAGGTAGGAGGATAGCCTCAGGACAAGAGTTCAAGACCAGCCTGACCAAGAATGAGACCCCATCTCTACTAAAAACTGAAAAATTAGCAGGTACTATGGTGCACACCTGTAGTCCCAGATACTCAGGAGGCTAAACCAGGAGGATGGCTTGAGCCTAGGAGTTTGAGGTTGCAGTGAGCTATATCATGACACCACTGCACTCTACCCAAGGCAACAAAGTAGGACTCTGTTCATTCCATCATCATCACCATCTCAGAAATGTGGAAGGCAATTAAGAATTACTACCTAAAAAAGACTACGCTATTTCTAAATTAGTTTAGAAACTAAACTATTCCCCTTCCTTTAGGCCAGGAGTCACAAACTGGCAACCCATAAAGCCTATTCTAGCTCATAGGCCATTCTATTCCATAGACTGCAGTGACAATTTCACATTCAAATTTTTCCTAAAAATATAAACAATGTGGCAACACTAGCCTGGAAGGGCAATAATGACCTAAAGCTAATTAGTGTGAACAGCCACTTTATCTTTTGCACAGCAGCTCTCTCCGGCCCAAGACATTCTATGCCCAATAACTTTATTCGTAGACATTACTACATTACTTTAATGTGTTATAACACTCTTACTATAATCTCCATTATTAAATCTTTTAAAGATACAGATTATCATACTTGTATATTCACTTACAAGACTTGACCTTCTTTTTATCTGACAGTACATCTTGATAATGATACTACATAAAGCCACAAATGCATACAGATGATATACCCCTATGCCCATTTATAACACTTGACTTTCTTTTTATCTTGATGACCATAGTACATAAAGCCACAAATGCAACTCAAGATGTATTTTAAGATCCTCTGAAAATATTCTCAATCATCAGAATCAGGTATCTTAGAAAAATCATAAATCTGATCTTTGCCTTTACCTTTCATAATAGCCTGAAGTGAAGCTACTTCTTCTCTCCACTGTCTTTTCACTTCATCTATAGCTTCTTGCTTGGTATTCTCAGAGACTGTGGCAATAGCCTTAATATTCTCCATCTCTGCTTGAGCTTCCCACAGCTGTGTCCGAAGGTGTCCCAAATCATCTTGTGCAGCTTGTAACACTGCATTTTGCCTCTTCAAATCCTCTGGGAAAAAAGGAAAAGACTTGCCATTAATGAAGGATTCATTTTTATCAAGCTGATAGACCAATAAAGATATCAGGCACTAAATTTTTAAATGTTAAAATACAAAATGACAACTTTTTAATAAAGGTATAATTTAAGGTATGCTGAGTATCACCAATCAATTCTTGCTATCTAACAATATAGTGGCTAATGTCATTGTTTTAGAGCTAAATTTAGGTTCTTCCATGCACTGGCTAAATGAATTTGGTCAAGTTACTTAAGCTCTCTGACCTAAATTTTCCCATCTACAAAAAGGGGATTAAAACTGCCACCTCGGCCGGGCATGGCGGCTCACACCTGTAATCCTAGCTCTCTGGGAGGCCAAGGCGGGTGGATTGCCCTGAGCTCAGAGGTTCAAGACCAGCCTGAGCCAGAATCACACCCCATCTCTACAAAAAAACACTGGGCACTGTGGCGGGCACCTATAGTCCCAGCTACTTGGGAGGTTGAGGCAAGAGAATCGCTTGAGCCCAAGAGTTTAAGGTTGCTGTGAGCTGTGACACCACAGGACTCTACCAAGGGTAACAAAGTGAGATTCGTCTAAAAGGTAAAAAAAAAAAACCATTATTGCCTGAGGTGTGTTTTTACTCTAGTTCACCACACTGACTACATATTAATAGAAGAACTTCTTTAAAAGGTTTATAAATCTCTTTTTTTTAAATGCTGGAAGAAAAAAATATTCTGTTGTCTAACATATTTTTTAGGATATCCTTTATACTTTCACAAAACATTTAACAGATAAACACTAAAAAAAAAAAACCCCACTATACAACATACACATGTGACAGAATTTAACTTATACCCCCTAAATATATTAAAATTTTAAGAAAAAAGCACAAGAAAAAAAGTTAGAAAATCATAACTTTTTGTAGTAAAGCATTTGAAACATTATGTTTGCCAACAGTAGAAGCTATAACATTTACTTATTCCTTTTACTTCTATATATGTAAGTATTTTCAAATAGGCAAGGTAGCTCACGCCTGTAAACCTAGCATTCAGGGAGGCCAAGCAGGTGAAGCACCTGAGGTCAGGAGTTCCAGACCAGCCTGAGCTAAAGCGAGACCCTGCCTCTAGAAATGTGCCCAATATTGTGGCAAGCGCCTGTAGTTCCCAGCTACTGAGGAGGCTGAGGCAAGAGGACTGCTTGATTCCAAGAGTTTGAGGTTGCTGGGAGCTATGTCACCACAGCACTCAACTCCAGGACAACAGAGTGAGATTCTGTTCGTGTGACTTTATTCGTTGACATTACTATTCTGACTCAAAAAAAAAAGGGGTGGGGGCGGGTATGGTGGCTCTCACCTATAATCCTAGCTCTCTCTCTTGAGCCCAAGAGTTGGAGGTTGCTGTGAGCTATGATGCCACAGCAATCTATCCAGAGCAAAAGCTTGAAACTGTCTCAAAAAAAATTTTTTTAAAAGATTTTCAAACATACTCAAAAGTTGAGTATAAATAACAATCCTTCATATACTTTTGACTAAGATTCACCAGTTATCAAGATTCTGCCAAGTTTATTTCAACTATATTTTTTCTTTGCTGAGTATTTTAAAGTAAGTACCAGAAATACTACATCATCTAACACCTTGCATGTGCATCTCTAAAAATATGAATATCTTCTCATATAAACACAGTGCCATTGTCACACAAGACAAAATTAACAATAGCTGATACCTAATACCAAATCTCTGATAAAAACTTTTTTAAAAGTCTTTCTGAAGGTTTCAATTAGTATTGAAATAAGATTCAGACAACACATTTGGCTATAACTAAATGCTTTATAAACTATTTTGAGCACAGAAACAACTATGAATCATTAATGGATACCTATTACCTATCACCTAGATTCATCAGTGTTTAATGTTTTCCTACATCGCTTTCAATTCTGTTTCAACTTTAGGAAATAAAACATTACAAGTACATTACCTTCCTCTGAGGTAACAACGATCAGAAGTTTAGGTTTACTGTTTCAGTGTAGATTTTCCACCTTTACACTATAGTGTAAGTTTTACCATCTTAATGTTTTCACAGCATAATATTTTTCTGCAATCACCTCTTATCCCTCAACATTACTGTCTGTTAATGTATGAGTGACAATTAAGTTTGCAAACTCATCCTAGAAAAAGTGTTACATATCTCACTGCTAAGTATCACTACAGTCACCTTCAAAGTACACCCTTAGAAAGCTACGCTCTAATACCAGTGCCTAGTCCACCCTTCCAAACAATTTTGGAACTCTTTTTCTGTAATAACTATCAGAGCTATCATCATATGAGGTCTGACGACTAAGTTCGTGGACTTGCCACCATGCACATACATCAGCAGCACTACTATACATATGACTCAGTAAGATTTCATAACCTTGTTATACCAGCATCTCACAGCTATGTTCATGTCAATGCGTGGTGGGGTGTGAGTGGCTGTCATTATTGTTGTTGCAGGTTTCTGTGTGCAATATGATGTTGAAGTTGAAATCCACTTTTCTTTCTTTTTTTTTTTTTTTGAGACAGAGCCTCAAGCTGTCAACCTGGATAGAGTGCTGTGGCATCACAGCTTATAGCAACCTCCAACTCCTGGGTACAAGCGAGTCTCCTGCCTCCGCCTCCCAAGTAGCTGGGACTACAGTCACCCACCACAACGCCCAGCCATTTTCAGGTTGCAGCCATCATTGTTGTTTGGCGGGCCCGGGCTGGATTTGAACCCGCCAGCTCAGGTGTATGTGGCTGGCGCCTTAGCCGCTTGAGCCACACGCGCCGAGCCAGAAATCCACTTTTCTATGTAGAAAATACTCATTGTTCTGTGCCTGTTATCTCCAACTTGTCCCATTTTGATGATGCTATCTTTGTCATCTACCAAATTTCCACATTTCTGAGGGTCTGATTCTGGGAACTTTATTAAAAATAAAGTAAAAATGTAATAATGTAAAAACGACCTGTCTGTTTATTCTCATGCCAATAGTATACATACTAAATTAACACAGTATTATTTATACTACTTCGACTACTCTTGCTTAAAATATTATATAATAAGTTTAACAAAAGGCCATGACAATTTTGAATAAGGTAGGAAAATTTGCCCTGGTAGATGTTAGAAGTTAGTATAAGCTTTATGTACCCGCTAGCCAGTTCCAGCAACAAGTGGAGTTCCCCATCCATCTGTATGCACTCCACATACATTATTTTGAGACAAGTCTCAGACACAGACACATGCACTGCCTATTGACATTTCAGTCAACAACAGACAAAATATACAACAGTGGTCCCATAAGGTTATAACAGAACTGAAAACTTCCTATCACTAGGTGTAGTCAAATTTAGCCATTGTAATTTCACAGTGCAACACAGTATCTTTCTATGTTTAGACATGTTAAGATACACAAATACTTATCATTATGTTACAACAGCCTACAGTATTCAGTACAGTAATATGCCGTCCAGATTTGTAGCCTAGGAGAAGAGCACTACGTCATATAGCCTAGGTGTGTGGTAGGCTATACCACCTATGTTTGTGTCAGTATATTCCTACTAGACATCCACACAAGGACAAAATCACCTAATGATACCTTTCTCAGAATGTATCCCCATCATTAAGTGATTGCATGACTATTACTTTTTTATTAATAAACTTTATTTTTTGAGCAATTTTAGATTCACAGCAAAATTCAGCAGAAAGTACGACGATTTCCCCATATATCCCATGCTCCCACATACCCACAAACTCCCCAGTGATAGACATCCTGCACCACAGTGTTACAATGGTTACAACTAATAAGCCTTCACTGGCACATTATTATCACCTACTGGCCACAGTTAGCATTGGGGTTCATTTTTGGTGGTGTACATTCCATGGATTCTGACTGATGTATAATGACCCGTTTCCACCACTGTAGTATTATGTATCAAAAAGAACAGTTTCACTGCCCTAAAGTTCTCTGTGCTCTGTATATTCATCTCTTTTTCTCCTTCCCCGGCAACCACTAGATCTTTTTATTGTCTCTATAGTTTTGCCCTTTCCAGATTGTCATATACAGTAGCACCTCTGTAAGTTGACCACCCAAGGGAGTCTAACAAACTGGTCAACATACAGAGGTTAATTCCAACATAAGGAACTAGGCCTACTATACTGATGTGTACATATGGTGCATGTTTATGAAAATTAGGTCAATTTAAGGTGGTGGTCAATGTAGGCAGGTGGTATAGGGTGGAGGTTCTACTGTAGATGGAAAAAAATGGTATGTGGCCTTTTCAAATTGTCTTCTTTCACTTAGTAATAAGCATTTAAAGATCCTCCATGTCTATTAATGTTTTGCTAGTTCTTTTTTTATAACATGGACTATTCAACTATGCAGATATACTGTTTATTTATCCACTTACCTTCTAAAAGACATCTTGGTTGCTTCCAAGTTGTGACAATTGATGAATAAAACTGCTATAAACATCTTTGTGCAGGTTTCTGTATATACCTAGGTTTGCAAGTCATTTAAGTAAATACCAAAGAGATCACTGCTAAGGTAAATGTAAGAAAATACCAAACTCTCAAAGGGGATATATCATTTTGCATTCCCGTTAGCAATGAATGAGTATTCCTGTTGTTTGACATTCTCATCAACATTTGCTGTTTTCAATGTTTTGGATTTTTAGGCATTCTAATAGGTATATGTTAGTATCTCTTTAATTTGCAACTCCCTAAGGACATAGGATACTGAACATCTTTTCATAAGTTTACTTGCAATCTGTATATACCCTTTGCTGAATTGTTTGCCCAGGTTTTTATGTCACCCTGGTAGACAGCTATAGAATCATGACTCACAACCACCTCAAACTCTTGGGCTTGAGCAATCCTCTTGGCTCAACCTCCCAAGTAGCTGGGACTATAGGTGCGTACACTAAACACTTGGTTAATTTTTCAATTTTTTTGTACAGATGGGGTCTCAGTCTTGCTCAGAATGGTCTCAAACTCCTGAGCTCAAGCAATCTACCCACCTTGGCCTCCCATAGTGCTAGGATTACAGGCATGAGCCACCATGCCCAGTTGGTAGAATGCTTTTTTGATATCTATTGAAATAATCATATGGTTTTTATGCTTGGTTCTGTTAATGTGATTTATCATGCTTATTCATTTGTGTATGTTGAACAATTCTTGCATTTCTGGGATAAACCTCACTTCATCATGGTGACTGATCTTTGGAATGTGTTTTAATTTGGTTTGCTAGTGTTTTACTGAGAATTTTTAAACTTATGTTTGCCAGTGATATTGACTTGTAGTTTTTTTATTTTTTATTTTTATTTATTTATTTTTGAGACAGAGCCTCAAGCTGTCACTCTGGATAGAGTGCCATGGCAGCACAGCTCACAGCAACCTCCAATTCCTGGGCTCAAGCGAGTCTCCTGCCTCTACCTCCCAAGTAGCTGGGACTACAGGCGCCCGCCACAACGCCCAGCCATTTTTTTGGTTGCAGCCATCATTGTTGTTTGGCGGGCCCGGGCTGGATTCGAACCTGCCAGCTCAGGTGTACGTGGCTGGCGCCTTAGCCTATTGAGCCACAGGCGCCGAGCCTTGACTTGTAGTTTTAATAGAAGATTTAAAATTATAGCTTCATTCCCATTATTCATTACTGGTTTACATTGAGGTTTTCTATTGCTTCATCGTTCCATCTCAGCAGGTTGTATTTGTCTAAAAATTTGTCAGTTTCTTCTAGGGTTTCTTTTTTTAAAAGATAGGGTCTCACTATGTTGCCCAGGCTGAACTTGTTGAACACCTGGCCTCAAGCAATCCTCTCACCTCAGTGTCTTAAGTAGCCAAAATTACAGGAATGTCATCACTGCACCAGGCTTTTTAAGATTTTCCAATTTTTTGAAGTGTACTAGTTCATAGTACTTAACGATTCTTTTATTTCTGTGGTCTCTGTTACCATGTCTCCTTCTTTGCTTCTAATGATATTTGGATCTTTTCTCTCTTTTTTTTTCAGTTTAGCCAGAGGCTTGTTGATTTTATCTTTTCAAGAAACCCACT
The DNA here is from genome assembly GCA_963574655.1 of Perodicticus potto. Lineage (NCBI taxonomy): Eukaryota > Metazoa > Chordata > Mammalia > Primates > Lorisidae > Perodicticus > Perodicticus potto. The sequence continues at coordinate 20,983 of CAUYRH010052027.1, read as the reverse complement.
TTTTATTTGTTGATCTTCTGTTTGTTTTTTGAGTCTCAATTTTCATTTATTTCTGCTCTCATCTTTATTCTTTCTTTTCTCCTACTAATTTTGGGTTTGGTTTGTGCTTGCTTTTTTAGTTCCTACAGGTGCATCATTAGGTTGTTTATTTGAAGTCTTCCTACTTTTCTGATACGTGTTTATTCCTATAAACTTCCCTGTTAGTGCTGCTTTTGCTTTACCCCATAGTCTTTGGTATTTTATATTTCTATTTTCATTTACTTCTTAAATCTTCATTGATCCATTGGTTGCCCAGGAACACCTTGCTTAAATTTTGTAGGTTTCTAAAGTTTCCAAAATTCCTCATTATTGATTTCTAGTTTTATTCTATTGTTGTCAGAAAATATACTTAATATTTTTATTTTTTTCAATTCAAACTTGTTTTGTGGCCTATATGGTCTATTCTGGAAAATGTTGTGATTCGAAGAATGTATATTCTGCAGCAATTGGGTGAAATGTTCTAGAAATGTGAGGCCTATTAAACTTTAGTGTGTCCTACACTAAAGTTAACTCCTACAATTCTTTGGTGATTTTTTGTCTGCAGTCCGTCCTTTACTGAAAGTGGGGTACTTGGGCCTCCCATTATTGTACTGCTGTTTTATCTCTCCCTTTAGATTCATTAAGGTTTGCTTTATATACTGTACTTAGAACTCGTGTTGGTTGCATAGATATTTTTAACTATTATATCCACTTGAACTGACCCCTTTGTCATTATATATAATAACCTCCTTTGATTTTTTTTTTTTATAGTCTTTGATTTCTGGTCTGTTTTATCTGATATAATTACCCTTGCTCTTTTTTGGTTACCAATTGCATATCTTTTTCCACCCTTTCAGTCTACATATGTCTTTATAGCTTAAGTGGGTTTCTTGTAGACAGAGTATGTTGGTTTTCTGTATCTGGCCACTTGATGCCTTTTTTTTGTTTTTATTTTGAGACAGAGTCTCACTTTGTCACCCTCGGTAGAGCGCCATAACATCTTAGCTCACAGCGACCTCACAACTCTTAGGTTCAAGCGATCCTCTTGCCTCAGCCTCCTGAGTAGCTGGAACTACAGGCCCCAACACAACACGTGGCTATTTTTTAGAGACGGGGTCTTGCTCTTGCTTAGGATGGTCTTGAACTCGTGAGCTTAGGCAATCCACTCACATCGGCCTCCCAAGTGCTGGGATTACAGGTGTGAGCCATCACGTCCAGCCCGCACTTTATGCCTTTTTCTTTTTCTTTTTTTGAAACAGAGTCTCACCACGTCACCCTCAGTAGAGTGTACGGCATCACAGCTCACAGCAACCTCCAACTCCTGGGCCTAAGCAATTCTCTTGCCTCAGCCTCCCAAGCAGCTGGGACTACAGGTGCCCATCACAATGCCCAGCTATTTTGTGTTGTTGTTGTTATAGCTGTCATTGTTGCTTAGGAGGCCCAGGCCAGGTTCGAACCCACCAGCCCGGTGTATGTGGCCAGCGCCCTAACAACTGAGCTACAGACGCTGAGCCCACACTTACTGCCTTTTAGTTGAAGATTTAGTCCATTTACATTCACCATTATTGATAAGGACTTACTAATACCACTTTGTTGTTTGTTTTCTGGTTTTTTTCAATCTTTCTTTCTTCCTTCGTAGTTAAGTGAATACCTCTGATAATGTTTTAATTTTTTATTTTTATAGATACATTATTTTAAAGAGACGACAATTTACTTTAGCTCTCAAATAGAAACATAAAAAGCCTTCTACACTTTAACTCTCCATCCTCCATTCTTTTAGTCTCAATTTATATGTTTTTATATTATCTATATCTTAATAGTTTGCTATAGCTATTACTGTTTTTGATAGATTTGTCTTTTGGGCTTCATATTAGAGTTATGAGTGGATTGCACACCACAACTATAGTATTACAGTAATCTGACCTTGTCCATATATTTAATTCTACCAGTGGGTGATATACCTTCAAATATTCGGGGGTGAGGAATACGTTAGATTTTTTTTTTTCTTTCAGATTAAAAAACTCCTTAGCCAGGTCTAGTGGTGGTGATTTCTTCAGCTTTTGTTTATCTGGGAAAAACATTACTTCTCCTTCATATTTGAAAGATAATTTTACAGCATATACTATTCTTCTAAAGCAGGTTTTTTTTTTTCTTTCAGAATGATGGACCTATCATTCCACTCCTTGGCCTGTATAGAGAAATCCACTATCAGGTGAACTGGAGTTCCTTTAGAATTATTTGCTTGTTTTCTTGCTGCTTTTAGGATTCTTTATTTGTATTTGACCTTTAAGAGTTTGATTATTATATGCTTTGGGGTAGCCTTATTTGGGCTGAACACTAAATTCTGGTGTTCTCCAACTTTCCTATACCTGGATATTTACACCTTTCTCAAGCCTTGAAAAGTTTTATTTTTTCTTAAATAAGTTTTTTAACCCTTGCTCTTGCTCATTTATCTCTTGAACACCAATAATTCTTAGGCCTTTTGAGGTAATTTTTTGCTTTTCATTCTTTTTTCTCCTCTATGTATTTTCAAATTTCCTATCATTGAACTTACTATTTCCTTAGCTTCACCTATTCTGCTTTTGAGAGCCTCTAATGAATTTTTTCAATTCAGCAAATACATTTCTCAGTTCTAAGATTTCTGTTCGAATTTTTTATTATTTCAACCTTTTTGTTAAATTTCTGATAAATTTCTACATTGTTTTTCTGTGTTACCTGAGAGATCACTGAGTTTCCTTAAAACTATTTTGAATTCTTAGAGAACTCACAAATCATCATTTCATTGGGGCCAGTCACTAGGTTTTTGCATACCCTTTTGGGGAAGTAATGGTTCCCTGTTTGCTGGTGTTTCTTGGGGTATGCATCTATGCCTCTGTATTGAAGGATTTGTTAGTCATTCCCACTTTCTTCATCTGGCTTTTATTGAAAGTATTTGTTCAGCAAATCTTCACTAATAGATCACTGCCTCCTTTTTGACTCTTGGGGCTATCTTAAATTCAGGTTTGCCTTGGCTCTAGTAATACATTTGTCCATTTGTTTGAGCACAGTATGGAAAGGCTGGCTAAGGGTTTGTGACCCCTGCCCCTACCCCTATCCCACCCCCAACCTGTGGGATAAAACTCCTTCAGCACAGTGTTGCTGAGCAACTACTCTTATTTTATGTCTCATTTGACCAAGTTCAGAGCAGTTTCCAGGACTGAGGATGGTAAACCGGCCATCAGTCTGTCTGTCTTCAGGTTACTTCTCCTTTTAGTCACTCATAATGCTTCCTATGGGTTAACGCAGGGACAGGTCTCCTGTCAAGGAATTCAAGATGTTTGTAAGCTGGTTATCCACCTTTTTTTTTTTTTTTTTTTTGTGACAGAGGCTCACTCACTACGTCGCCCTCAGTAGAGTGCTGTGGCATCATAGCTCTCACAGCAACCTCCAACTCTTGGGCTTAAGTAATTCTCTTGCCTCAGCCTCCCAAGTAGCTGGGACTACAGGCATTCCACAACACCTGGCTATTCCACCTTAATTTCTTTCTTTTTAATTTTGCTTTCAATTTCAGCTGGCTTTCACTCATCTTAGTTTGAAGTGGTTTTTTTTTTTTTTTCCTTTCTTCCTTTAGTGATTCTCTTGCCCTTTGCCTCCCAAGTAGCTGGGACTAGGTGCCTGCCACAACACCCAGCTTTTTTTTTGGTAGAGACGGGGTCTCACTCTGGCTTATGCTGGTCTCGAACCTCTGAGCTCAGGCAATCCACCCGCCTCAGCCTCCCACAGCAGTAGGACTACAGGCGTGAGCCCCCACCTTAATTTCTTAATTTCACTTTTTCCAGTGTAAAAATAGTGAGTTAAGGGAAAATTTTCCATGCACTTGGTGCTGGGCAGAAGAGAGAGGAGCATCACAGATGTGAAAGTCTTTACTGTCTGCTCGAGAGGTTTTTTACTTCTCTGTGGCCACAAAAACTATCTTATCTTCATATTTGAGTTTTGGAATATTTTTGGTGACAATCTCAGCATGTGTCTAGCTTTGGTTTTCTGCAAGGGAGAGTAAACTAGCTTGCTTCTTACACTGCCACTCTAGAACCAGAACTCCTCCAAAGTAAATAACTGGTACATTTTAAGAGTTCTTTGTGTATTTTTGGATAACAAAGTCCCAGGGAGGGGAAAGATCATTTGAACAAATTAGAAAGAACAGTGCCTTGAACTTAAACAAGGCTGGTTATAGTGCATGTCTATTTTGGACTTTTTTTTCCAGACTTTAATCTTTATTTACAGGACACTGCAAGATATAAAATTCCACATAGAAATAAGAAACCCTTTCAGAGGACAGGCTCCATACAGTATGTATGTACAGTTTGGAACTGTTCAAGTATAGTTTTGTTGTAAAAAGTGCTACAATAACCAACCACGTTTAATGTGGTTTATATGTGTCTTTTTCAAATATTTTCTCTCAGTCTGGGGCTTACTGTCTCATTTTCTTGACAGCAATTTTCACAGGGCAGAAAATTTTCATTTTGATCAAGTCCAGCTATTGCTTCTTTCATGGATTGTGCCTTCGGTTTTATATCTACAAAGTCCCTGCCATATTCAAGGTCACCTAGTTTTTCTTCTATGTTATTTTCTATATTTATAGTTCCATATTTTTATTTAGGTCTGTGATTTTAGTTGATTTTTTAAAAAGAATGTTAAGTCTGTCCAGAGTCACTTCGATTATGGATGGTCCAGTTATTCCAGCATCACCTGTTGAAAGACTATTTTTTTATTCTATTGGATTGCCTTTGTTCCTTTGTCAAAGAGCGAGTGATCATATTGATGTGGGTGTATTTCTGTGCTCTCTATTCTTTCTGTTCCTTTAATCTATCTCTATTCTTCACTAACATCACACTAATCTTAATGTAGCTTTATATTTAAAGTCAGTCCTTAGATTTTCTTCTTTTCCTTCAATATTTAGTTGGCTACTCTAGATCTTTTGCCACTACAGAAAAACTTTCCTATCAACCTCTTGTGTTTTTAGTAAATTAACTTTAATAAATATCTTTAAAATTACAAAGTATCATTTTTCAGCATCCCACAAGTATTTCTACTGTATTCCCAATATTTTGCAATATAAAGTATGAGTTCCTCTTTAACCCAAAAGGTATTTAGGAATGCATTCTTACTTTCCAAACTATTAAAATATATACTCACATTGTTGCCTAAAATCTTTCTAACTGCATTAAAGACAACATGGTAGACATCTTGACTTGTGAAATATGGTGAGCCTTCCTTTGAGATATATAGATAAATTTAGTAGTTGGTTTTTTTTAAAGTATTCTGTATGAACATAAAAGGAATACACAATTTGTTTCTTGGATTCAGTTTTTCTAGGAAATTAGGTGTTTAAATTCTGTTATTTAAAGCTACTCTACCTTGGCCTTGCTTAATCTTGATCTAGCAACTGATAAACTGTTAAATATTTCCCTTTTGTTTCATATGACATGTAAAGACTATTTTGTTAGGTAAACAAAAGTTTATGATTATAACATTTCTTTGGTAGATGTTTCTTTCATTATGAAGTAACCTTCTATTTATCTTCAATGCATTTTTACCTAAAACATTGAAGCATTGTTATGAGTGTCTCGTTTTTCTTCTTAAAAGTGAATTGAAAAGTTTTTTTTTTAATATATTATCAGTTTCTGTCCCTTGTATTGTTTCTTATATCCTTCCTCTATGTTTACTATTCTTGTAAATGTTTGTATTTCCTAGTTCTTTCAGTGATAAATGCTCTTAGTTTTTGGATGGCTAATCTATTTTTTGTCCTTACAAATAATTTGGCTGCACATAAAATTTTAAGTTGATAATTATTCTATTCTCTGCACTCTGAAGATCTTAATTCATTGTCTTATGGCATCTGTTCTGTTCATGAGGTGTCTCCTGTCAGTGTAATTGTTTCTTCTCTCTGGTAGCTTTTCTTTTCATTCTTTTTTCGTTTTTGTTCGTTTGTTTTATTTATTCACCTCTTAAAGAGTCTCACTGTCACCCTGGGTAGAGTGCTATGGCATTACTGCCACTCACACCACCCTCAAACTCTTGGGCTTGAGCAATCCTCCTGCCTCAGCATCCCAACTAGCTGGGACTACAGGTACCCAGCACTATGCACGGATAGTTCTTCTATTTTTAGCAGAGATGGGGTCCCACTCTTGCTCAGGCTGGTCTTGAATTCCTGAGCTCATGCAATCTACCCACCTCAGCCTCCCAAAGTAGTAGGATTACAGACAGGCATGAGCCACCACACCCGGCTTCTTTTCATTCTTGATGTTCTACAACAGCAGTTCTCAACCTACGGGTCGCGACCCCTTCGGGGGTCAAACAACTCTTTCATAGGGGTCACCTAAATACATCCTGTATATCAGATATTTACCTTATGATTCATAATAGTAGCAAAATTACACTCATGAAGTAGCAATAAAAATAATTTTATGGTTGGGGGTCACCACAACATGAGGAACTGTATTAAAGGGTCTCAGCATAAGGAAGGTTGAGAACCACTATTCTACAGTTTAAGAGGTTTGTCAAGGTATAAACTTACCATTATTTACCCTGCTTGGTACTCAGTATTTATGGTAAGGAATCACATTTTCTTTAGCCCTTGTAAAATCTCAGTCTATTTTTTTTTTTTTTGGCCGGGGCTGGGTTTGAACCCGCCACCTCCAGCATATGGGGCCGGCACCCTACTCACTGAGCCACAGGCGCCGCCCTAAATCTCAGTCTTTATCTCCTCAAATGTTGTCTACTATTCCCTTCATTCTCTTCTTCTGATACTCTTTTTATTATTTTTTTTTTCCAAGACAGGGTCTTACTTTGTCACCCTTGGTAGAGTGTTGGGGTATCACAGATCACAGCAACCTCAAACTATTGAGCTCAAGTGATCCTTTTGCCTCACTCTCCCAAATACCTAGGACCCCAGGCACCTGCCACAGCACCTGGCTATTTTTTAGAGACAGAGTTGCTCAGGCTAGTCTCAAACTCCTAAGCTCAGGCGAGCTGGTCTCGAACTCCCGAGCTCAGGCGATCCACCTGCTTTGGCCTCCCAAGAATGCAAGGAGTAAAGGTATGAGCCACCTCGCCCGGCCTCTGATAGTCTTTTTAGATGTGCGTTAGAGGCTCTAAATTTACCCTCTATGTCTTTGATATATTCTTTTGACAGTTCCCTCTCTTTGTCTCATGAGGAGGGATAAATCCTCAATATTATTTTCTAATTTATTAAAATCTGTCTTGTCTATAATTTACATTATTTATTAAGATTAATTTCTAATCTTTTATTTCCAAGATTTTTAATAAAATATTTTTATATAATCTTATTTCATTTCCATATCTAAGTGTAAGCTCATGGCACCTGAACCACAAATAGTTTCCTAAACCCAGCTTTTCACTATTGAAATTCTGATTAGTCAGCATTAGAGCTTTATATAATTATGACCATGTATAAAGTCATGTTGAACACCACTAGAAAATTTCAGCGTCTTCCGGTGATTAGCCATGGACTCTATTTCTATTTTTCTTCAAAGTGAGCATTTTTTTTTTTTTGAGACAGAGCCTCAAGCTGTCACCCTGGATAGAGTGCTGTGGCATCATAGCTCACAGCAACCCCCCAATTCCTGGGCTCAAGCGAGTCTCCTGCCTCTGCCTCCCAAGTAGCTGGGACTATAGGTGTCCGCCACAACGCCCGGCCATTTTCTGGTTGCAGCCGTCATTGTTGTTTGGCGGGCCCGGGCTGGATTCGAACCCTTAGCCTTAGCCTGTTGAGCCACAGATGCCGAGCCCAAAGTGAGCATTTTCAATGGTCTTTTGTTTGTTGTTTCATGTAATTGGCTCATCCAAAACACAAACACTGCTGTAGTACTAAGCTTTGTACTAAAGTTAGTTAAGAGAAGAAAGCTAAATTATAAGATACTTTTTTCAAGTTCAAAAGAAAAGCAACAAAACTTTCAGAAGTATTTAACATTCCCAGTTGAAGTCAGCTGGAAAAATAATGGGTAGTAAAGCAAAAATAGGCAGAAAGAGGAGTAAAAGATAGTAATCTCTTTTATTAACATTCCTCATCACTGTTTGAACTTATATTTTAGGGGTTCTCCCAATACTATAAATGCAAACACAACTATTACAACAACAAAGCAAAAGCTGTCACTACTGAGGAAAAACAATGTTTACTCTTCAGGTTTATTATGACCAGGTTTGCAGAACAATAAAGATTAGCAAGCACATCAAAATCATGATTTACACTATTAACACCTGTGACAATCATTAAATAACTACATTTAGAGTTCATGGTAGATGGCAATAATATAAACTGTTGCTTTAGAGAAAATCTTTATATTTGATTTTTCTTGTGACATAGGGTAGCATCAAACAGTATGAACTATGCATTTTCTTTAGGAATGGCACCAAAAACTCCCAAAAAGGATCACAGTATTTGTTTTCAAATTTTTTTTTTTTTGGGGGGGGGGAGACAGAGTCTTACTATATTGCTCTCGGTAGAGTGCTGTGCTGTCACAGCTCACAGCAACCTCCAACTCTTGGGCTTAAGCAATTCTCTTGCCTCAGCCTCCCAAGTAGCTGGGACTACAGGCGCCCACCACAACGCCTGGCTATTTTTTGGTTGTAGTTGTCATTGTTGTTTGACATGCCTGGGCTAGATTCAAACCCGCCAGCTTCGGTGTATGTGGCTGACATCCTAGCTGCTGAGCTACAGGTGCTGAGCCTTGTTTTCAAATTTTTGTAAAAAGTTATCTCAACTGTGCTCTATGGCTAGCTTGAGAACTTCTGATAGGAAAGATACACAGTACACAAAAGATTATTTATTTGGTACAGATATTATCAAAGCAATTTTAACATACCAGGTATGTTTTTGAATATATAAGCTCTTTATGTCAAAGATATAAAATTCCAATTGATAATGCATTTTAGAATGAGATGTTGTCATTTTCATTCAGAATTTTAGAGAAAAGTCAATTGTATAACTTCAAAGAAAACATGGTAAACCCTAATAGCTTTATTTGGAGACAGAGAAAAATAGAAAACAAAAAACCAAGTATTGGCCAATATTAGCTTCAATTTATAGAATAAAGAGACTTAAAGAAAAAGCTATAGAAAGGACAGCCAAGCTACAGAGGTATTGGAGTGAGAGATAAACGGGTTAAAAGAAAAGGATATCACTGGCTAGTATTACATTGGGTTTGAAGCGGTTATCAGAGGAAACATTGGTGACCTTATACATTAAATGTATAACAGGTCTTCTTAACAAGGACATACATGACTGCACAGTGTGCTCTGTCAATTCTTAAGTGGAAACAAATTTAAAGAGGGACAGGAAAATAACAAATGCACATGAACATACTGAATTATTACAGAAAACTTATTTCTCAAGACACTTTACATTCAATGACAATACTGTGCAAAAATGTATTATCTACAATAGCAGACTATACTTTCTTGAAAATAAAAACCATCTCATACATCTCAACCTCCACAATAAGTCTTGCAGAATGCTATCATGTACACACATGAACGTAAGCTTTCCCGGGTCTTTATCAGCCTATGAAGGAACAAAATTAGGGCGGCCTGACTCGGTGCCTGTGGCTCAACGGGCTAAGGCGCCAGCCACGTACACCTGAGCTGGTGGGGTCGAATCCAGCCTGGGCCCGCCAAACAACAACGATGGCTGCAACCAAAAAATGGCCGGGCATTGTGGCAGGCACCTGTAGTCCCAGCTACTTGGGAGGAAGAGGCAAGAGACTCCCTTGAGCCCAGGAACTGGAGGTTGCTGTGAGATGTGATGCCACAGCACTCTATCCAGGGTGATAGCTTGAGGCTCGGTCTCAAAAAAAAAAAATTAGGGCGGCATGGCTCAAAGGAGTAGGGTGCCAGCCCTATATGCCGGAGGTGGCGGGTTCAAACCCAGCCCCAGCCAAAAACCGCAAGAAAAAAAAAAAGAAGAAGAAAATAAAACAAGGTGTAAGAAAAAAAAGGAAGAAAAGTAAATAGGAAAAGAGCTCTCCTGTAGGCCATGAGAAAACGGAACCCCATCTCATACTGAAGTCAGTAAGTCTTTCCAACCCAAGGTTAAATTCTATGAGGCCTAAGAACCTTCCATTCTATACCATAATGGCTTTCAAAATTCTTTGAAGACAATTAACAGCAAGAAATATGTTTTATATATATTTTATCTCACAACCCTATATGTACATGTATACACATAACAAAACAAAAATTGTGCACAGCTATATTTACTTAACCTTACCAAGTGTAACGTACTTTATTGTTTTTTTGTTTTGTTTTTTTTTGAGACAGAGCCTCAAGCTGTCACCCTGGATAGAGTGCCATGGCATCACAGCTCACAGCAACCTCCAATTCCTGGGCTAAAGCAAGTCTTTTGCCTCCGCCTCCCAAATAGCTGGGACTACAGGCACCCGCCACAATGCCCGGCCATTTTTTGGTTGTAGCTGTCATTGTTGTTTGGCGGGCCCGGGCTGGATTTGAACCCGCTAGCTCAGGTGTATGTGGCTGGCGCCTTAGCCCGTTGAGCCATAGGTGCCAAGCCTACTCTGTTGTTCTTTTTTTTGAACCAGAGTATTTGTCACCCTTGGTAGAGTGCTGTGGCGGCATAGTTCACAGCAATCTCAAACTCTTGGGCTCAAGCAATTCTCTTGCCTCAGCCTCCCAAGTAACTGGGACTACAGGCACCTGCCACAACACCTGGCTATTTTTTAGAGACGAGGTCTTGCTCTGGCTCAAGCTGGTCTCCAACCTGTGAGCTTAGGCAATCCACCCACCTCAGCCTCCCAGAGTGCTAGGATTACACGCTTGATCCACTGCACTCAGCTAATGTTCTCTGTTATTTTCCATTTTATTCCATTTTAAATTGCTGATCATGACCCACTCAGTTTTGTTATTTATCAATGAGTTACTATCTATAGTCCAAATAACACTACTGTAGAGCAGTGGTCTTCAAAGTAGGGTACTACATAGTCCTGGGAGTATTCAAAGGTTTCACAAGAGATACATAGGCATATGTTGTATTAAAAGAATTAAATTCTAGATCAGTGGTTCTCAACCTTCCTAACGCTGCAATGTATTTTCATTGTTAAAAAGGGGTCGTGACCACAGGTTGAGAACCACTACTCTAGATTCTCAACTCTCATATTCTTTCCCAAAATGCAGACGTTTAAGCTCGGATTCTCATTCTTTACCTCCCCTTTCATAATCACTCTTCTCCTATGTAGCAAAAGAAAGGCTTTTTTTTTTCTTTTTCTTTTTTTTTTTTTTTGTTGCAGTTTTTGGCCGGGGCCAGTTTTGAACCCACCACCTCCAATATATGGGGCCGAGGCCCTACTCTTTTGAGCCACAGGCACCGCCCACAAAAGAAAGGCTTTTTACCCATCCTGAATTTTACTATGATCCATTATCCTATTGTGTTAAAAACTCCTCTATGTATCAAATGAGAGGGACAATTTAAAATATTAGTATTAATAATAAAAAGCAAATTACTGTGTGAGTCAGGTGGGTGTGAAGTCTTCCAACAAAATTGAAGGAATACTTAACTGAGTTGTTAGCTAATAGAAAAGAAATATTATTGAAGCTAAAGTACTGCATAATTTAACATATAATTCAGAAAGACTAAGCCAGGCGCTGTGGCTCATGCCTGTAATCCTAGCACTCTGGGAAGTCGAGGAGGACTGCCTCAGCCCACAGGTTGGAGACCAGCCTGAGCAAGAGCGAGACCTCATCTCTAAAAAATAGCCAGGTGTTGTGGCAGGCACCTGTAGACCCAGTGACTTGGGAGGCTGAGGCAGGAGAATCACTTGAGCCCAAGAGTTTGAGACTGCTGTGAGCTATGATGCCACAGACTCTACCAAGGGTGACAAAATGAGACTCTTGTCTCAAAAAAAAAATAGAAAAAGAAAGAAAAAGAAGAATTTAGTAACCACTGCTAAAATAAAAATATCTACTTATTTATGAAACTGAAGTTTCTTAGCATTTATATCTCAAGAAACAAAAACAAAATAACTATAATAGAACCAATGCTCAAACATATCTTTTCCCAGCAATAAATAATACTCATCCAGAGACTAATAATTTAATTAATTTAATTGAGACCAAATGTCTCATAAGAGCTATATTTCCAATAATTTTTTAATTTTAGTAATTAATTTTACGATATATTAATTATCTATAGTGTGGTTGTATATTTCTAATAATTTTAATAATAGCTCCAATACAAAAGAAATTTACATGTATACTTTTGCTGGAGAGAACTCTAATTATTTTTAAAAGACTTTCAAACATAAGACATTATTTTTTTTTCTTTTTTTTTTTAATTTTTATTAAATCTTAATTGTGTACATTGGTGCAATCATGGGGCACAACGTGCAAGACATTACTTTAGTCCACCGGTTCTCTAAGTATAGTCCCTGAACCCATAACATCAGCCATCACCTGGTAACTTACTAGAAATGCAAATTCTAAGATCCCACTGACCCAGTGAATCAGAAACTCTGAGCAATCTTTGTTTTAACAAACTCTATGAGTAATTATGCTGTATAGTCAAGTTTCAGAACCACTTTTAAGAATAAAATTCCAAGAGAGATATAAAGAAAACCGAAGGTAAGGAGAAAAACAATGTAAAATTTCTCTCCTGAAAAGCTTGTTCATGTACTTCTGTTAAATCGATAGTGACAGATACTAAATCACTATATTTTGATTACAGTGGATATGTTTAAAAACATTAAGTTTTAAATTGTTAAGAATTAACAATATCATGACATTTATATCCTTTACATCTTTTTTTTTTTTTGAGACAGAGTCTGACTCAGTCACCCTGGGTACAGTGCCATGGCATCATCACAGCAACCTCAAACTCTTGAGCTCAACCAACTTCCTGCCTCAGCTTCCTGAGTAGCTGAGACTACAGACACCTGCCACAACACTTAGCTAGTTTCTTCTATTTTTAGTAGAGATGTGGTCTCACTCTTGTTCTAGTCTCAAACTCCTGAGCTCAAGTAATTCACCTGCCTCAGCCTCGCAGAGCATTGGAATTATAGGTGTGAGCCACTGTGCCCAGCCCTTCACGTTTTTTTTTAAACGTAAAAATGTTTAAACATCAAGTTAAAAATGTGTAGAGTATATGTAAGTATATAAATATTTTCTGGAGTACATAAATTAAAAAATTGGATGATCACTAGTCTAAAACAGGAGTTCTAAAACAGTGGTCGTTGGACTAGAAGTAATTGGAATCATCTGTAAGCTTATTACAAATGCATATCTTTGGGTCTCACTCAAACATTCTATGGTTTAACAAGCTCTCCAGATGACTTTTATCCACGTTGAAGTTTGAGAGTCACTGCTCTAAATAGTTTTAAAAATTCAACATGTCAAAAATCAAGAAAAAAATCTGGATAACCCATTTTTCTACCTGTTTTTCTATTCCATTGTTAACTCTAGCCTCTAAATAGTACTCTTTTATTATGCAATGTAAGTACAAATAAAATAAGGTATACGATGATAAAATTAACACTGTATATTCATTGGCTGTTGAGTTAGATAAAAAAATTTAACACTGTATGACTAAGAAACTTAATTATTTTAGGGTAGCTTTAGTATGGGGGTTGTGGAAGACTTAGAAACTTACCCTCTTTAGCCAAATATAACTCCTTAAATTTTGCTCTCTTTTGATTAAATTCTTGCTCAAGCTGCTGCTGTGCCCGTAAAAATTCTGCGTTAATTTTTTCCAATTCTGCTACCCGTTGCTGAAGAGAAACTGGAAAAAAAACACTAATTAATAAGTTACCACCTTTATCTATGAATCGCAAGAATAAATTAGTATTCCAGCTACACATTACTATACATGAAGCAAGTAGTCAAGCTTCTTCCAAAGATAAACTATATTCTAGGAAATCCTAATTTTGAAAAGAGATACTTCTGTTAGACTTAATACACAAAATGTGAATGAGTCACATAAAGTGAAAGCGCATATATATACAAGAATGTATATACATATACATACGGAGAATCAAAGCCAATTCAAAAAAAATTTTTCTTAAGTTCCTTTGTATAACTATCACAATCTACTTCTGGATTGTTAAATATTGGACCTATTTATTCTACAAATGAACCCACTGCCAATTTTGCTATTTCCTGCTTCTCTTAATTGTTATCAGCAAACTCTAATAGGTTCCCTGAATAGGGTAGTCATACTAGACTGAATTATTGTTCCAGTTTCAAAACGATCTGTTACCATAATACTAAAATCATAATCAAAACCCACTCCCATGTAAAGGATACAGAACTACACATTCTGTATGAATGCTCAATTACTAGGAAATTACCTGGCTTTTAGATTAATGTTGATCATGGTGTGGTAGAGACTAGGAAACAATTTTTACTTTTCAGGTTCTGTAATATTGCCACAGATGATTAAATGACTGCCTTTCTAGACTTAAGCCCTAGGGCTCCTTTGGAAGCCCAGGGTAAGAAGTCCAGCTAATCCAAATCTTTGACCTCCTCCTTTGCTGCAACAGCATCCCAGCCTTAAAGCTACGACCATATCCTTTCAGGGGATATCTGTGAGTATACTGTGAGTATAAATCAGCCACTGTCTAGTTACCTAGGCCAGCAGAGATCCCGTTTCCCTGCTACAAGAGACTCCTGACACTGATGATTTTCCTACAATTTTAACCGAGATCTATGATATATTTACTCAAAGGCCAACCCCTCCCCCAACCTATCATTCAATTTATTGAGAGCTGATTTTATAACGCATAGAAAAAAGACTAGAAAAAATGCACCAATGATTTATCTCTGAGTAATGATTTATGGCTCATTAATTTCTTCCACATGCTTTTAGAAGTCCTCTACAGTGAGGATATATACTACTTTGACAATAAATAATGAACTAAAAACAATAGAGACAGTCCCTGACTTATAATAGTTCAACTTAGGAACCATGATTCTGTTTTTCACTTTCAGTATTCAATAAATTACATGAGGTATTTAACACTTTCTTATAAAACAGGCCAGATGGGGCGGCGCCTGTGGCTCAGTCAGTAAGGCGCCGGCCCTATATACCGAGGGTGGCGGGTTCAAACCCTGCCCCGGCCGAACTGCAACAGAAAAATAGCCAGGCGTTGTGGCAGGTGCCTGTGGTCCCAGCTACTCGGGAGCCTGAGGCAAGAGAATCGCCTAAGCCCAGGAGTCGGAGGTTGCTGTGAGCTGTGATGCCACAGCACTCGGTATACCAAGAGTGACGGAGTGAGACTCTGTCTCCACAAAAAAAAAAAAACAAAAAAACAGGCCAGATGTTAGATGATTTCACTCAGCTCTTGACTCACATTTAAGGTAGGCTGGGCTAAACTACATTAGGTGTGTTAAATTCATTTTAAGTATTTGTATTTGTTCACTCCTACGACATCTCTAGGCTAGGTCACTACAAATTTAACAGTTATCACTACAATTGATGACAGAAAATGACTGCTGCTATGAGTTCCATGTCATCAAAGATAAGAAGTCATATTGAGGAATAAACATCAAAGCAATGATATCTTGTCATCTGAAGGTTTGACATATAGTCCCCTGATAACCATGAGAAAAAGAAGGATGAGGAGTCCATTAGAAAGGGAAAATGTGCAATTATCTCATATTTACCATTTGAAATATGGTTAAAATATTTGAAATATTTTTTCCCTGTTTATTTCTATTTATTTCTGCTGGTATTTTTATTGCTATCTCCCAATTGTTAAATAAATTAAACAACTTTCCCACTAACACTTGAATATTACCAGTAGCTACCAATTAGTACCGAGGTAGGGAAAGGTTCTGGGCAATCGAGAAAGGAGAAAAAACAAGATCCCTCTGTTCTTAGTTTTCCCTAACAACTGTGCCCCTACCAGACTCCTACCAAAATGTATATATTCACACACATATTATTATACTTATATTTAAGAACTGAGGCTAATAAATTCACAAAAACAAAAATCCATCCTTTTAAAGCTGTAGCCAAGAATAAATGTGTTTCCATTAATTTCCACCCCACCATGGTTCTGAACCACAGTTCAAACCCAGTCTATACCCACAAGTCTGACTGACTCTCTCCAGGCTTCAGGCAAGTTTTCAATCCCAGGGATCCTGATCCCTCTGATAGTATACAGAGTCACTCACTCATTCTTTTTTAAAATAAAAAAAAATATATATGTGCTTTTCTGGGAAAAATGGCTAAAAAAGAAAAAAAGGTTAATAATCCACTTCAAGTACTTCTAACATAATGCAATGCTATGATACAAAAAAGTCAAAATAACATTTTACAAAATGCCTTTACTGCTTCATCTAGAAAATCAATTCACTCTGGGTAAGACAACAGAAAAGTTTACAAATAGGCATCAACCACAAATCAAGACTGAAAATAGCTCTCATCTCACAAAATGCTGTGTTATTTTTCTAACACAGTTCACAATAATTAGTTAACAGTTCTATAAAAAGTACTTAGTGTGGCATACAGAAAAATGCTCATAAATGTCAGTTATTATTATTACACTGAAGTACTTTTAATGAATAAAGAAAAAAAGCAGAGTGATCAAGTGACTTTGTATGTAGCCAGAAAAGACCAGAAATCACTTCCAACCTCATGATTCTGACTCAGTTCCAAGCTTAGACTTCCAACTCACACCCTTCACTATTACCATGTACACTGATAGTATCATGGACAAATTAATTACTGTTAATGCTAGGCTTCAACAACACTGAGCTTTCTAAAATATGGCAGCCGAGAGTATGAGTATGCCAGTCTTCATTAACCATTCCACACACTGCGTATGTTACCTTCATTTGAATAATAAGAAAAAGGGGGAAACTAACAACAGCAGCTACTTTTTTTCTATTTTTAATAGAGACCAAGGTCTTACTCTTGCTTAGGCTGGTCTTGAACTCCTGAGCTCAAGCAATCCACCTGCCTCGGCCCCTCAGAGTGCTAGGATTACAGGCATGAGACACCTTGCCTAGGCTACAACAGCTACTTTTAATACCTGACATTCAAAGAAAAAAATTATATGACCTCAGTTATTGAAAATATCTAACTTAAGGCCAGGTGAGGTGGCTCACACCTATAATCCTAGCACTGTGTGAAGCCAGGGCAGATGGACTGCCTGAGCTCAGGAGTTCGAGACAAGCCTGAGCAAGATTGAGACCCCTTCTCTAAAAACAGCCGGGCTAGGTGTTGTAGTGGACTTTATAGTCCCAGCTACTTGGGAGGCAGAAGCAAGAGAACTGCTTGAGCCCAAGAGTTTGAGAATGCTGTGAGCTATGACACCACCGCTCTCTACAGCTGTCTCATATTTAAAAAAAAAAAAAAACTTACTTAACCACCAATACACAAAGAAAGGAAAACAGAAAAAAAGATAAATAAATGGAGGAAAGACCCAGTAATTCTTAGACAGAACTCCTCTAATTTCAGTAAAAATGAGAAAACATGCAATAACTTAACATACTCTTTTTAAGTCTCAAGCTATGTCCTGCTACATTTCTCTAACAAGGAAAACATCATACTAAATTTAATAAAACATAATGGAAGAAGAAATAAAAGCAGTCTAGGTCAAATTTTACTACATCCAAAATCATTTCTTTTGTTTTTTTTTTTTTTTTTTTTTTTTTGAAACAGAGTCTCACTCTGCTGCCCCGGATAGAGTGCCCTAGCATCAGCCTCGCTCACAGCAACCTCAAACTCCAGGGCTCAAGCGATTCTCTTGCCTTAGCCTCCCAAGTAACTGAGACTATAGGTGCCTGCTACAACGCCCACTTATTTTTAGAGGCAGGGTCTTGCTGTAGCTCAGGTTGGTCTCGAACTCATGAGCTTAGGCCATCTGCTCACCTCGGCCTCCCAAAGTGCTGGGATTACATAAGTCACCACACCCAGCCCCAAAATCTTTTTGTTTAATGATGTTCAAGATCCAAGAAAATGCCAATTTCAAGCAACATACAACAGAACATAACTACAATGGAAGAAAAGAATATGACAGTTCCTGAAACTCAGAAGTCTTAATTTGTGTATCATGGGATTTTAAAATGAAACTAGTAAGTGCAGCAGGTATATCTATTTAATAAAATGATACCAAGGCAGAAAAAATACATTAAGTAAAAATAATAAAATACAAAATTATACACAGCACAATATGATCTATGCAAAAAATACATTAAAAAAGACTGGAAAGAATATGCCAACTGATATTCAGAGTAGATGTCTTTCTGGTAACAAAAAGGATAAATTATATTGATTAGATTTAAATTAAAAGCTAATGAAATGCTTATCTTTTTTGTGTCTTAACAATTATTATTGGCTCGGCGCCTGTGGCTCAACAGGCTAAGGCGCCAGCCACATACACCTGAGCTGGCGGGTTCGAATCCAGCCCGGGCCCGCCAAACAACAATGACGGCTGCAACTAAAAAATGGCCGGGCATTGTGGCGGGCGCCTGTGGTCCCAGCTACTTGGGAGGCAGAGGCAAGAGACTCACTTGAGCCTAGGAATTGGAGGTTGCTGTGAGCTGTGACACCACAGCACTCTATCCAGGGTGACAGCTTGAGGCTCTGTCTAAAAAAAAAAAAAAAAAAAAAAACAATTATTATTTTATCTTATTTCTCCATATAAGTCTCCTTACTCATAAAAAAAGTATACATAGTTTAATGGACTTAAAATATTTTAACATACAAAATAATTACTTTTTAACTATAATTAGATTTTCCCAGAATGAAAAATTTGCTAAAATAAATTTCCAAATAAACCATAATCTTTTTCTGTTTCAGAAATAGCCTCCTAGCAAACCACCTCCTGTCCTCTAAAAGTTATCACCTTCAGTCTTTTCTAGAAATTACTAAAAGTAATTCTTATTTGCTGGAAAGCTACCCACTGTTTCATACTTTGCTTGGGCGCATATTTCAATACAGTTGTGTACCACATTAAGGATGTTTCAGTCAACAAGGAACCACACATGGTGGCTTCATAAGGTTGTAATGAAGTCAGAAAAAACCACCTAGTGTCTTCGTAGCCAACACATTAATCACATTTGTGATGATGATGGTTGTAAACTAGTGGTTCTCAACCTGTGGGTCGTGACCCCTTTGGGAGTTGAACAACCCTTTCACAGGGGTCGCCTAAGACCATCCTGCTGGGCGGCACCTGTGGCTCAAGGAGTAGGATGCCAGCCCCATATACCGGGGGTAGTGGGTTCAAGCCTGGCCCTGGCCAAAACTGAAAAATAAATAAATAAATAAAACCACCCTGCATATCAGATATTTACATTACAATTCATAATAGCAGCAAAATTACAGTTATGAAGTAGCAACGAAAATAATTTTATGGTTGGGAGTCACAACGTGAGGAACTGTATTAAAGGGTCGCGGCATTAGGAAGGTTGTGAACCACTGCAAATCCTATAAAAAGTATGGCACACACGTTATGTTCAGTACATAATACTTGGTAGCAATAATAAACAATCACATTACTGGCTTATATATTTACTATATCATACTTTTTTGAAATAATGCACACCTTTTACTTTTGAAAAAAAAAGTTAATTGTAGAACAGCCTCAGACAGGTCCTTCAGGAGGTATTCCAGAAGGTGGCATTGTTATCCTAGGAGATGACAGCTCCATGCACGTTACAGCTCCTGAAGACATTCCAGAGGGACAAAATGTGAAGGTGGAAACAGTGGTACTGATGACCCTGACTCCATAAGCCCAAGCTAATGTGTGTGTTTCTTTCTTAGTTTTTAACAAAAAAGTTTAAAAAGTTAAAAAAAAATTAAATAGAAAAAACCTTGTAAGAAAAATATTTTAATACAGCTAGCTGTATACTGTTTGTTTTACACTAAGTATTATTACAAGAGTCAAAAGTTTTTAAAAACTCAAAGTATATAAAAGAAAACAGTTACAGTAAGCTAAGATTACTTTATTGAAGAAAGACAAGAGGATCTCTTGAGCCCAAGAGTTGAGGTAGCTGTGAGCTATGACACCAGAGCACTCTACTCAGGGCACAGAGTAAGACTATGTCTCCAAAACTAAAATAAAATAAAATAAAAAGACGTTGTTTTTCTGTTTTTGTTTTTTTTCTGAAGACAGGGTCTCACTGTTACCCAGGCTTGAGTGCCATGGGTAACACCTCAAAGCAACCTCAAACTCCTGGGTTCAAGCAATCCTCCTGCCTTAGCCTCCCAAGTAGCCAGGACTAACAGGGTCAGCTACAACACCAAGCTAATTTTTCTATTTTTAGTAGAGATGGGGCTAGTCTCAAACTCCTAAGCTCAAGGAATCCTCCTGCCTTCCTCTCCCAGCCTGTTAGGATTACAGGCAGGATCCACCACCCTGGTCAACTTTTTTTCCTTTTAAAAAGACACTTTTCCTCCTCTTTTTAAAGACATAGGGTCGTGGTCTGTCACCCAGGCTGGAGTGCAATGGTAAGTGAGATCAAAGCTCAGTCTTGAACTGCAGCCTGGAACTTCTGGGATCAAGTGATTTTCCCGCCTCACACTCCCAGGTTGCTGAGGCTACAAGCATATGCTGCCATAACCAGCTAATTTTTCAAGAAAATTTTTGTAGTGTGACAGGGGGAGGGAAGAGGAGAGGAGATGGCAGAGATGACAAAGATGGCAGTGGAAAAATGAAAGGGCAGAAGATTATTTTATTATTTACATCCTTCCAAGGGTTTAATTATAAAAATTAATAGCTTCGAGGCATCTGAATTTTCTGGGTCTAATTTTTAGTATTCTATTAGCTGAATACGAACAATCATAAAATCACTAGAGATCTATTCTAGTCCAGTGTTTTTTTTTTTTTTTTTTTTTTTTTTGTTTAAAATTAACCGGAAATTTATTTTCTTTAAAACTAAAAAATTCCCTTTTGTGAAAAAAATACATTGTGGTGTGTAGATTTATCTTTCCAATTAAATTATTGGATTGTTTTAT